>JAPYZP010000559.1:0-23315 GCA_030522985.1 Torymus sinensis | reverse complement strand
CATTAAATACAAGGCTAAACCGTTAACCCTGCTATAGTGAGAGAGCTAAATCAGAGCTTTAAAATCACTTTTGCAACCTTTACAAATTGTTAAATATTCTGCTTCATGTTTTCAATTTATTAAATACTAACTCCATTCAAAAGCGATAAGCGCATGTTTTTTCTGTCTATTTTTCTTATATTTATATTCGAAAAGATTATAAGCGCTTTTTTGTTCAAGTACCAAGACCGATTCAGCGCCAGCCAACAGAAAATGAATAACAGTTTTAGTTAAAAAAGAGCCATTTTTATTGATCAAAAAGCCTTTTTATTATGAGGAAAAAATTCTATTGTTATGACATATCGGATGTATAACTGATATTCAATAAATAAAAATGTACAATAACCTGAATTTCACTTATGACGATTTCATTTTTTTAAATAAAAACTGTATTACCTTGTGAAATACTGGTTACTGGTTTCATAAAAGTTTTAAGAGAAAGATTTTCATCTACTTTTAATGTTTCCTAATGGTCATAAAGACACATTTTAAAGAATTCTTCTTTCTCTAGAGTATTAATTTTTTATTACTCTAGGCAGCATTTAATATCTATAATTAATAGTGTTTTTGCCGATTACGAAACATTCCGAGGGGTGTCGACGTTCATGAATCTTTTTAATTTAAAAAATTACAATAAAATAAAGTAATATTGTATTGAATATATTTTTTTTTCTTACGGCCATCTAAGGTCTATAGGTAGACCATGAGAAATTAAGTTTTTTTTAATGTCACAATGAAAATTATTAAAAAAAAGCCCATTGAAAGCGATTAATTTCAAGGGCCTTTTTTATTAAATTTACCCGATATGATGTACAATATATCAGAAATTACATTATAAATGAGTTTTGCAAAGGTAATAAGCCATAACAAAAGGACGAGTCCATACAAATAGAATATGTATTTCGGCTTTGTCTAGTGGGCACTCGATGCGGCTTCGGTTGCAGCCGAGGGATTTCGATGGAAATTTCGTCGTTGGTGATCGATAATTTGACAGTGCTCGTGGAATGGCATTATTAAAACGGGCCAACAAAACCGTAATGGAGTCTCGTGAACGCCCAACACTGGAGTTCCACGCGAGCAACCTCGGCGCCAAACTTGCTTAATTTGCAAACAACAAAAATTTTAATTGACGTGCCTGTTATCAGAGAAAAGTATTGATTTATTTCAATATCAACTTGTTCAGCCTCAGATATTCAGATATTTCGGGCAAAAACATATAAGCCAATAATTTGTTTAATTTAATTCAATTTCATTTTATTTTACAGTTGGTGATTAAATTAGCACTTTCGCAACGGCTAATGTAGAGTTGAACATTTCAATTTATTTCTTCAAAATTTATAAACCATACTTTATTTCAAAAGCTTTGATGGTGTTATTAATTTTATACTATACGGACAGAATTGGGCAAAAAATTATTGTTTTTTTTTTTAAATTCACTATATACACTACTTTTTCTATAATATCACTATTTGAAATAAAAAAAATTAAAATATTTATAGTAAAGTGTACACGATGTCACTTGTCGATATAAGTACCGACAAGAAAAATCTAATTCGAAGGAAGAAGCCTGAACATGCATAACGTCAGAAAAGTCGGAACATTCTAGGATAATCAAGTTAAATTATAAAATTTCGTAAAATTTACTCTAGCTATTAAACTTCCCATTTACTTCATAATTCTTGAGCGAATAAACACACTTTTTAGGCTTGCTGAGTTTTTTCATTCTTTGGTTTTGTTTCAAAGAATGTCTGTGAGCTTATAAGAGCTTTAGCAAAGTTAATACACTGAAAATAAAAATTATAAAAGAAGTAGTATATCGTTCATATTTTTATAATATAATAATAGTATATGTATATTTATTTAAGCACGATGAGAATAAATAAAATATTTTCATCGACCATCTATCTTTACTTTCTCGACCTCCGGTTATTCAAATTTCATCTTTAATGCATTTCAATGATTCCTCTGAGACAGACTGACGTTGTTATAATAAAAATAGCTAATTTCAGAGGACAGTTTGAGATGGTGAATAATTGAAGATGAAGCAGCGCCGAGTGAATCTTTTTCCAGCAATCGATACCTCCGAAAATGTACGAGGAAAATCCCCAGCGGTACCGAATTCCATATATAATTTCAAAAACATGGGCAATGGTGCATCGATTTTCCATTTCGCGCCGAGAAAAAGACGCGCCAGTCTTTGTGTCAATTTTCATTTGACTCCCTATAATGATTCGTATCACTGCAAAATTATTACATATTAGCTACTGATTTATGACAAGTAAAAAATATTTCGCTTTGCATTAACGGATTGTTAATAACGGAATAACTTGGAAGTATATTGTTGATAATTACTGAATTGTGTAACTGTGTGTAGGAGGTAATTTTGGTGAAATTTCCTTTCATTTTTGAAATGTAAATTTAATAAGCACGATGAATGCGGAATGCTGCAAGTGCAATTTTGTGCTCGAGTTTGAAAAGTTGGCTTTGAAAAGTTAATATATTCCGCGCGCGAAAAAAGGAAGCACGCAGGGAAGCACAGCGAAAGGAAGGGCGCATAGAGTGGATCGAGCGCATTGTGGCGCAGGTAAATAGTCAGACGAGCTGCCGCTCGTCAAATATAATAGGGCGAGAAAAGCGGCGGCGGTGCGCATCTGCTTATAGAGAAATGCCATCGGACATCGGGGGATTGAGGTCAGGCTCGTCACTCGAGTTCCTTCCGGGTCGATGGAGTGTGTCTCGCGGCCTCCCCCCCACGAGGCCGCGCGCCGCAGAGCGAACTTTCTATTGTCATACGCACGCACCGCGCGGTATTCCCACCTCCAGCCGCGTCATCGCTATGTGGCACTTTCGTGAGGCGTCCGCTCCGCTTCCGCGCCGCCGCGAATCGACTGTGTGCACGTACGACTGTGCGGCCGATCCCGCGAGGATGCGCGGAACACGTGGGTGCTCCTCCCGCACAATGGCCGATTTCCTTTTTTCGTCTTTCACCTGCGGCCTCTCATCGAGCTTATTGTTCGCCCGGCCGGGATGAGACTTTTTTCATAACGAGGAGCCATCTCCCTCATTCTTTCTCCTTTGTTTCGCGCTTCGGATAAGTCCTCCTTTTCCTGGGAGGAGACGCATAGTTTCTTTCCGTAACGCGCCGAGCGATTACGATCGATTTCGAATCGCGTATAGCGCGATTTTCTCTTTTGACGTCAGCCAAGCACGTGAGAAGAGGCCACGCCATCTTTATATTCTTACGTGGATTTCCAAAATCTCGCCTTTTCTCAAATCATAAAATAAACCAAAAATATTGCCAACGCTTTTTTGCTTTACGTTTCGGGAAATAGCGTTGCTGCTATTACCTAATGACCGAATACGTTTCAAGTACTTATTTGGCTGAGAGGGGAAAATCACCTAAATGATCCTCGAAGATGCACAGGTACTTCGTACCGCTAATCCATCCGCAATTGCAGCACTGGTAGTCGGCCACTGAGGTGCAGTTCAAACACTCCAGCAAACTGTAATAGTCGCTTAACAAATTACCTATCTATCATTATAATATGTGAATATGTTTTAACTCTTTATCGCTTTACAGAAAAAAAATTTTATTTACATATATCTACATAGCTGTTGCTGCACTTCAATCGAATGTAGAATCATGCTGCACTTAACCGGGCAATGGCGCCGTATTGTATGAGTTTATTCACGACGGTACACAATATATAATTAAACGCTCTCATCTCTTTTAGGAAAAGTTGTACACTTAACAAAATAGCAAGTTAATTTTCCAGCGCATATTACGCATTCTCTTATTGGATTCAAGCATTTTTCACTCTGAATTCTTTATTGACACTCGCGTGCATTTCCATTGCAGCTATTCAGGATAAATGGTGAACTTTCCTCCGAAAAATTGTCCTATGCATATGCTAATGATTTCAATATCGAGCATGCTATTCTCTTGAATTATACATAGCTACTATATATCGTTGTCGCACAGAAAAAGGCAATTTATTTTCTAGAGGCAGGGGGATTGTGTGTGTTGGATTGAAACATTTGGCCAATGAAATAATGAAAAAGAAAATTTCATTTGGACCTTCTCATGTAAAGGTGATCCGTTGGAAAATGGCGGTTATAGGCAATTTAGGGCCGCATGCTTATTAAGCTACTCGCCGCGAAAACAATAATTAATTAAAATCCCATCAGCAGCATTACGCTCGGAAATGCGGGTGAGAGGCAACTCAGGCCGGGCGCGGGGTGGAGATTAAAATCGCGCTTCCGCGCTGTTACTTCGATTTTGGTCCGCGTGCTAGGCAGGCCGCGCGGGGAGCGCACAAAGCTGCACGCTGGCACATGAGGGAGGCGTTTGGCCGCGCGAAAATGCGATTAAAATGCTAATTAATCGGTCGTCTACGGGCGCGGGAAATTCGGCCCCTGACAAATCTAGCGAGTTAGCGCGCGGCAAAGGCAAACTCGCTCGCGTCCACGGCGCAGCCATGCCTGGAGCTTAATCTGTCGTCGGCGGGGCCGTGGATAGACCAGCTGCTGCTTCGATCGCCCGCGACTAATTCAATAGCGCGTTCGCGCTTCGGCCAAGCCGAAACTCCGCTCGGACGCGCTTCGACGCGCCTCGGAGCTACCGCCAATCTCGCTTCGTTCCTTTTTGATCTGTGTGTACCTATATACGTGCAGCCAATCTGGATAAAATATCTCCCCGAGAACGCGCGCGGCCAGAGCTTGCGAATTCTCCTAGCCCCGACGCTTTTCATTAGTATCTGTCTCTCCCGGATCAGCGGCAAGTATCAGCTGGGCTTTCAGCGGGAACTTTTCTTTCACGCGATGCTAGCAAGGTAGATGCAGCAATTACAATATCAAAAGATAGACTTTCCCAAGTTTTAGCTATAATATATATTAATTTTTGGAAAATTGACAAGAAAACTTTGTGATTAGAAATATATAAACTCCAGAAGAGTCTAGGTATATAAGAAACGACCAACTTTGCGATTTAATTTCTCTAATTCAAGGATGATAAAACTGACGCGTGGCAATGTTTTCGAAAATTTTCTAGGAAATGCAACATCGTCGTAACTCGGTTCAATCGATATTTGAGTTTGAATGATGTATTTACGCAGTATCGATAAATGGAATCAAGCATAAAAATTGTGCAGTTGTTGAAAAAAGGATAAAAATAGCTTCTGGCGGGCTTTTGTAAATTCAAAAATTTCGTTTGCAAATACACGCTTGATAGTACAAATAAATAAGATGTTTTAAAAAAATACAACACAATGAGGATTGTTAGGGATAATAGTTCGGTATAAATTCAGAGAATTTGTATTTGACAGAGTCAGCACTGAGAACTAGTTTCTGACAAAAACCATTCGGAATTACTTAAAACTTTTGCACACACTGCACTGTGAGGGGGAACTGATTTTCGTTAGTCTTGAAGATTATATGATAACTTGGGATAGTCTCGACACTCTCGACACTTCCAAACCAAACATAGTAGAAGCATTCGTTAAAAAATCCATCTTTGAACGCGTTCTCTTTTAATCATCTGATTCATATGTGAAGCTTGAATAGGAAATTTGAAAAATCTGAAAAGAGTACCTTACATGCTATTTGTTTTGTTCTATTTGATAAGGGTATGCTGTAGCCCAATTTTTGTTTCGCCGCTTTATGCCTAGAGTTAATTATGATTAAATCGCTAACTCCCTATTAAGCGGCGGCACTCCAATCGGGGCGTTGAATTGAGTAGGATTTCCAAGAAGATGCTCGTGGTTTTCCACGCTCACTTCTACGGTTCGGGGATGCGCCGCGGTAGAGCTATAGACGTATATATACATATATATAAACGCACATCATGCGCCGGCGGGGAGCTTTCGATCCGCGCGTACTCTCTCTCTCTCTCTCTCCCTCTCCCCCTCTTGCTCTCGCGAAACCTAAAATAAGAGATAGCCGAAAACCAGATTGAACTTTGAAATATTCACGGGAGCGCTCATTTTTTCGGCACACTTTGCACGACCAACGAAAAATAGATTGCGCTTTTTATTAGTTCAATTCTCTTTCATGCTTTTATTGGTTCTTATATATCTACATATATATTTAATGAACGGGTTTTATTTCCAGCACGTATTCAATAATAAAAGTATTATTCTCTTAGCTGATTGAAAAAGCAAATATTATTCATCAATACAATTCAAGCAAAATATTACCCTTACAATCAAATAAAACATTTCCTGCAAATGTATTCAAGAGAATTTTTTTACGAGAGTAACACTTCCAGAAGAATCGCTTAACAATTTCACCCAAAAGCAGATATTGATTGAAAAAAGTTCAGAAATCGTCTACTTTATGATGTTATATCGTGAAAGACATTACATCATCAACGAGCAAGTTTTAACAGATCATTCCACTGGATGAATCCGTAGATTACGGGTAAGCAAAAAAAGTTTTTAGAATCATACCTTTGGATCAAAGAGTTTCTAGATCTCCAGCGAAGCGAGATATATATTTATGAGATTGTCGCAGCTGAAGGATCTGTAAAAATTAAGCGAATGATTTGACAGTTGATGGCTAATTAAAAATAACCACAACAATAGTAAAATTCAGCCACGCGCTATTCCAAGTAAGTGAAAAATAAGATGCTATGTGCAATCAGTAGCCGTATAATAATGGGTAAACATCAGGGAGGGAAATTAGGAAACTAACTGGGCAGCTAGCAAGAAAGCGGCGCATTTAGCCGTGTGAAAGCGTATTCCGCGGCAAACGAAATTTTCAAAGAGAACTCGTTGGCGCAGACGCTCATCGTGGTGTTTGACTTTAATATAATTTTAAATAAACACATAATTCGCTATTTTATGCTACCGCCGCACCGCTTTAATAGACTGACAAGGCTAGTCCATTAGAAGGATCGCGTGGATTTTCATCGCACTAACGGAGGGAGCGACTGAATCGCAGACCCCTTCATTACCCAAAGTTTGCTTTATTAGAGATCCGCGCCTGGGATGTTAATACACCACGTCGAACTGCCGCTGCATAAGTTTGTACAGCTGCGTGTGTGAGAGGGTACGCGCGTATGTACTCACACCGAGATTATTTTCAAAAAGTCATTAAAAGTCGGCTTTTTCAATGTAATTCAACTATAATTCGCATTTAACAAGAATCCTATCACTCGGTTGCCCGGAAATTATATTGACGAGGTAAAGGAAACCCTATGAAGTTAATTGATCATTTGATATACTAGCGGCTGAATATTAGTAAGGTATAAAGATCCTCTATAACAACGACAATGTAAATTGAACAAAATATTACTTTAAGCTTTCGGAGAGATCAATCTCTAGGGAAATGGGTTAAAAATAATATCTACAGTAATTACGTAAATAATAAAAAAAAAACGAAAATTCTTCTTAATATTCTATGATTGTCCATTTATTTTTTTTATCGATAAAATACAATATACATTGAAATGGGTGCGCGAGAATTTTACTTCATAAATACAAAGATATTCTGAAAATATCACTATAAATGATTATTTTACTATAAATACTATAATAAATAATGGAAAAAATATGAAATTTACTCAGTGTCCATACTAGGGATTGTAGGAGTGTCCGTATTAGAGAAATAGAAAAATAGTTAAATAAACAATTAGCTCTCCTAATTCGAAAATACATCCAATGGCCAGAATAAGATATAACAAGAAATTTAGACTGAAAATACATGTAAAATGGAGCTAGGGCCGTGCTCGTCCTTATTAGGCGCTGAAAGATATTCGGGGATTTTAGCCTACATCCTTTCGGAAGCCGCTAAGATACGAGCTGGCATGAATCAAACAATATCTCAAGTGGACTTAACAGCTGGGAATAAAACAGATCCTCCGGGCTTAGCCCTCCCATTGTTTTTCAAATCGGCCGCGCTCAACACGTGGCCAGCATTCATCACGCGCAAACAAGGAAAAAGAAAGGATCTGGCACTGGTCACACGAACGAGAAGGCATTCGTCCAATGCGGGCAAAGGATTCAATTGCCAGAGGCGCGGGTGTATCGATCCGACCCTTAACAGAGGACACCCTTACGGCCGCGCCAAATACAGAGGAGCCTCTTATCTCTGCGGCTTCCTCCTTCTTGCGAGGGCTCCCTGTGATCATTTTTCATAGCCGTCACAATTTTCCGCGAAAGCCCCTTCTATTTTTAACCCCGCTCCATGCACCACAAGTTTCTTCTTTTTCCGCACTTTTCTCGCTAATCGTATCGAAAGGCGCGTTTCTTCACGGCACACATTTACAGCAGTATTTCTGCCAAGAAGTTACATTTCAGATACTAATTATCTTACATTTGAAAATTTGAAAACGGCCTTGAAAGTTCGATGTAAGTAATTGGAAGATCGTGAGAGCCTACTTCCACATCCTTTTCAAAATTAATTTTAATCGCATGGAAAATAGCTCGTTTGTATTCCCAAATAAATTAACCTATATTTTCCAAAGTTTTTATGTGCATACTGAGCCATTCGCTGTTCAAACTAATCTGCCTAGATACCCTTTTAGTGAGATGAATGCTCTCTGCGCTTAAGGAAATTTTCTTCGAAGGTAGCTTCCCTCTATACCTACCCTTTTAAAATAAAAGAACTTTTCAAACTCTCCGTAAA
This sequence comes from Torymus sinensis, assembly GCA_030522985.1. NCBI lineage: Eukaryota > Metazoa > Arthropoda > Insecta > Hymenoptera > Torymidae > Torymus > Torymus sinensis. Next base: position 14,651 of record JAPYZP010000559.1, on the reverse strand, counting down.
TACAGCGAGTATTGAGCTATATAGAATCTTTCACTCGATGAAAGCTCTCGTAAGTTTAATCAAATAGTTTATAATAATTTTGTTTTCAAGTCGCATCAATTTAATGAGATTATACGTGGCGCGCAAAAGATTTTTCTATTTGATAAGCAGACATTAAAGTAGGTTGGGGCTAAATTAGAAATAGTATATATATATATATATATCTCTTCGGTAGGCTTAAGCTCCCAGCCGCGAGCCTTTATTTCATCCGATGTCTAGAGGCACATTTCTGCGAGAAAATGAAGGGGGCGCGGAATGAGCGCTTCATTTCGGCAACGACGAAGAAGAGAAGGACTTGTCCGGGAAGAAGTCCCTCATTAAAGTCGGATTATTGACGTTCATCAAGTAACCGCAGAGATTCGGAGGAGGAGACGCTACTGGTAGGTAGTATTAATTGCACTATAGAAAGAAATTATCCAGCTTACTAAATTCATTACCAGCGCCGCAGCGCAGAGCCGGGGAAAGAAGAGGAATTTCAGCCGGGACTGAGGAAGAGGCCGGTGTTCACTCTCCTCTGTCTTTTCCTCCGCGTCTTCCTACCCTCTACTTTATTGAAAGCGGTAAATCTTGACGCAATCCTTCTCTTACCTCACTCTTCCCTTCCACTCGTGCCTTTTCCCTTTTCATTTGGATTATTTCTTTTATATTTCATACTATAATCACATTTAATCTTCACTCTTAGATAATCCTTCGTTAGCTCATATAGGACTCATTCAGTACTGCGACTTTTCATCTCGATGATCGTCTTCAAAATGTTGGCTTGACAGCTATTGTTCTCTTCAATAGAACAATTTAACAAATTTGATTTTAATCCTCGATATCTGGGAGCACAAATCTATTAACCCAATTTGCAGGCGTAAAATGAAAAATTTGGCTATACAATGAACTGCCTAATAATGTCGATATTCACATTGCAAACCATGTAATATCAATATCAGAACTCGTACTCGCTCATTCCGTGTAATCTTATACAGAATGAGCGATAATGAATCAATAGCTCAAATTATAATTATTAAAAATTAATATTTGTTTATTTCATGCGTAAGCTATATTGAATATTCAAGGTAATATTCGTATTTAATGTTTATATTATTTTTGCATTCAAATATACCCTTTGTTGCGGGCTTGCCCCCTGCACCCTCACCAGGTCTTGGACCCACCACCCTTCATTTCGTAGTTTGCTGCGGTATAATTTATTGCGACAAGGTTTTGATCAAATTTGCCGCACACTGTTGCGTATAAGAAATAGTAGCTTGTAAGACCTAAAGTTCTAATTAATTTGATTTCTCCGTAGTTACTCCGTACGTAATTTTTTCAAAAAATACCTTTTTTTACAAGAATGAATTAAGCCAAATCACTAGAATATCATAATAGTAGAACTGCGTACTTTTGCTAAGAATCACTCATATACAAAGAATCTGGATCCGGCACCTTATCTCTCCATCTAATCTGCGACTGCCCGATTGCAGCGTGAGCCTAAAATGCAGAAAAGTGCTAATCCCTGCGCTAAACTACTTTTAGCTAAAACTCTAAGGTAAATGCTAACTATAGCTCCTGTTTGAGTTTAAAATTGTAGGATCGTTTCGCCATTCGTCCGCGATCCCTCAACAGCTATAGTATCTTATGAAACATTGTTATAATCTCTCGCTATAACCAGTCGAATAATTAAGTAGGAAGTGAGTTTGAAAGAAAGTTGTCTGCGCCACGACTACAATAAGAAAGAGATTTACTAGAGTTGCTGGCAGAGTTTTGATTGACTGCTGAGGTGGGCGCGCTGCGCCTCGCATAATTTCCGGCTCCATTTGTGATAAGAAGCAAGCAGCGTAGCAGCTATTTATCGATTCTCGGCGTTCCTTCTTTCTAAACATCTTCCGGCCTCGCATCTCCGCTCGGCGCTCGGCGCTCGGCGCGATTTTCCGCAAAAGTATCCGCGCGCAGTAGCGGTACAGCGGCGGCCGATTCGCGCTGCACCGCTCGACTAGACCATGGGAAATTGAGCTGTTATATCAACAGGTTAACCAGAACGGAACAACAAGCCGTGGCTGCTCGCTCTTCTGACACCGATTCCTTCTCTCCGCAATACATATAGGTATAGCAGCGCGCTGGCGAGGCCGCGCGTCTCACGCGCGCGAGCTTTTGCGAGCGAAGGCAGAGGCTGTTTCATCGATTGACAGCCGCAACCGCGGCTACCTATAACAGCTCGCCCCTCTGCTCACCCGTCCACGCCGAATTTCCCTGCCCGGCTATACATAGACACCTCTACTCCTCTCTATGATAGAACTTGCTGTCGCTGGACCGTGCGATGCATGGAGAGTCTGCCTGTTTTTCGACAGTTGTCTACCACGAGCTCGCGGACCCACAACTAATGGAGCAAACAGATGCTACGGGGATTTCGCTTAATCGGCTTTATCCGCACAGTTCATTTGCACTTTTTTATCTGCCCTTTTCAATCAACTTCCAACTCCCACCGGAACGGATTTTCCCGTTCATTCACTTTTTAATTACGAGTATTTTATATTTTACTTGGACAGAGATGAAGTGATAGCAAGAATATATAAACTTCCGAAATGAGAATTTTTTAAATTTCATTAAAATCTGCCAATTTTGAATTTGCATTGCAAATGCACTGAATTTCGCATTCGTAATTTAAAATTATTCTTCCCATTCAAGTCTAACATTATCTACTTCATTATTTATGCTGCAACAGTAAACATTTCTTTCTCGACTTATGCGTTATATATTAGCTAGCCAAGCTTGCTGAAAGCTGTAAAAAATTTAAAAAGTAAATGTTGTTATTCATCCAGAGAACGTTTATAGCGCTATTTTATTGCATGTGAAAATCAGCCGTTCGTACGAATATCTCTCTATTTGCGTGTAAAGTTTATTTATAAGGTAAGAAAAGAATATAGTTGAACGTTTGCAAAAATGACCTTTGATTTTGTCAGTAAAAGTTTAAAATAAATACTGCAGGGACAAGAGCCGGAAAAATGTTTTCCAAGCGAAAGCGAGTTTTTGAGGGTACTTTACGGCACTCTAATTTTAATATTTTCTGCCGTTTACCATGATTGTACTGCACTCAGATGGACATTCGTTACCAACTCATATCAAAAGCAATATTCCCGAATTAAGCGCTTTTACGAGTGGAAGTTATTATTATCAGGCACTTCATAATGGCTGCAATAAAGCAAAGGTTAAATTTGGCAGAGCCGTCGATTCGGCCACACGGGATATTCCGAAATTATGCCTAATAAGTAGATGATATTATTATTGAAGTTTGAAATAATAAGCGTGGCAATTGTTTGTCCGTATTAGAGTGGGCGAGGGCCGAGATATAGAAGTGGGCAATAAAGAAGAGGGCATAAAGAGCGGAATTAGAAAGGGGGCCGGGGGAACGCGTCCCCGGTGCGCACTTCAAGAGTTAATTAAAAATACACGCGCGAGATAGCCGAAGAAGCAGCGGCGCGGACGGCCAAATGAAAGTCATAAATTCATTTTCCAAGCTGGGGGCCGCCGCGACGGCCGCGCCGGAGGCGGGCTGAGAAATTTCCTCCGATTTGTATTCCGCTCCCGGTCGAGCGAATCCCTATCGCTCGGAAAATTCGAGCCCCCGCGTGGGAAACGTGCCGGAGCGAGATCGGATCGGCCGGTGTCGCGTTACTGCATATATAGCGGCACTGCAGCACTGTATACGTACAGCCGAGCGCGCACTGCAATAAGTCACGGACTACTCGGCAGCGCGCGCGCGTTTTCAGCGGGCAAACACGCTGCCGTGAATAAACGGCCATTATTCGGAATCAGCGGGAACAGTGCACCAACCTCTCTCTCTCTCTCTCTCTCTCTTCCTCCATCCACAATCGGCCGCGCTATTTGCGACCGCCATGTACGGCCGAGCCCGTGTGCAGGCTGCGTTTGCATACGAGGCTCGCGTGTTGTTTTTTGCGCGCGCCCGCGCTGGAATTTTCTGCGCTTCAATCGGATGATTTCGCGATTTCGTCGGTAAAGGCCGCAAGGGCCAGAATAAAAATAACGAAAGGGAGGCCTGTACACTCTTGCATGCGCTGATGAAAAATATAGGAAAACTGCAAAAGCCGTGCACCATACTGGATTGAGGTGCGTTCCTGCTACCTCGAACCCGTTCAAATTATAGATAATATACAAGCTTTCCCGCACAAAGCAGTTATGGGTTTTCAATATAAGTTTGTTTATGGGCTCGGTAAAAGTGTAACCTGTCCAGTTAATCAGAGGGGGAGTGTGGAGACGCTGAGAGTGCGAGCCAATAAAAGCCTCGAAGCGTGCCAAACGAAGCTGATCGTCGACAGGCGCGGATTAAGAGCGGTGGACTCTGGTAAAAGCCCGGGCTGCGCGTCACCGGTAGGATATACACGCCGTCCCGCGCGACGCAGTTTCACGTGTGCACACACGGTGAAAGTCTCTTTCTCTCTACTCGCCGAGATGACACACCTACGGCAGCCAACCGGAATCTAATGTCGGCCCGCTCGCATCTGCCTATATTCATACATAGGCAGTCCCCTCATTTGCGCTCGATGCTCGAGATCTGCACTCTTATTAGCTCTATCGGAGCAACAAGTGATTTATGCGCCGCTCCGTAACCTGCCTCTTTCTCTCTTTCTGCCTTTCTTCAGGATGCAAAAGACATCTGCGAGCGGACCCTCGAGACGGATCTCGCTGCCCGAGGCAGAGAAACTGGAGATTACTACTTACTGCGCTTCTTCCGCGAGCACAGCGCGCCGCGGAAAGCCGTCTTTTTCCTGCTTATGACACTCGTTAAATCTAACAAATCAGCTGAACCATTGACAAATTTTCTTCATGAGATACCATTGGACTGCCGGCTCTAGTATCAAGCCCCTCAAAGTGCTTGTAGCTTTTTTTTTATTGCGCATAAAAAGAGATGTTTTTACAAAAATTACTCTAATTGTTCAATTTACTTAGTTATTCTGTAACGATAGCTTAACTTTTAGCTCTATACTTTCCAAAGTAAATGAATGCATTAGAAAATATTTTACAACACACGAGGAATGTTAATGCGCGCGAAAGGCTTAACTGAAAGCGTTTTCGTAGCAAACGCTTAGAGCATTCTTTCACTGAAATAACAAGGTTCTAGCTAGTGCTAGCGAGTGCATTCACTTTTCAGCCAGTCAATTTTGCTCTTGGGCTGCTATATATTTACAACAATTCTCACACTAGCACTTTTAAATAATAATATTGCGAAATTCAGGTAGGAAAAATTCAAATTGCTTGCAATAATATACAAGCATTTGATGTATATATGTTTGAGCGATCTAAAATAATTCAGATTTTATTTGAAAATGTTGCATAGAATTTCAATTAAACATTCAATATTCTGGTGTTTATGTTTATTTTTATGCGAGGGCTTTATTATTCCAGTGAAAGAATAACTAAAGCAAATTGAATTGACAAATTGTCGTTTTTTAACTGTTGTGGGATTTAGCAATAACGCACAAGCTCTGGTGTCTCATTGTTCCGGTGATACAAGCAGTTTAATCATTTGGAAATACTAAGGTGGAGCGAGGAAAAGTAAAAGAAAAAGGAAAGGAAGAACTCACCTATAATTGGAAAGTAAGCCGGAGAGGAGCGCCGGAACGAAATTAAAAATCACGGCTGCTTTCTCCCCTCGGAAACGGCGGGCTCCTGTCAAAACTCGAGGCGACCCCGGAAAAGGCTTCGCCAGCAGCAGCGGCCGGCAGGTCGGGCACAGAGTCAGTCGGCACAGGTTAAACTAAAATGCAGCGCGTACTGGTGCGTTGGCGCGCGACGCTCGAAAGGTAAGCATACGAGAGCGCAGTGCAGAGGAGCGCTGCGTGGAGAGTTCGCGTGGAACGGCGGCGGAACACTGCCGACCTGCTTCTCGCGCGAAGCCGGCGAGCGGCGGCGGCGGCGGCGTCGGCGGCTCGGACTGCCGCATGACCCCCTTCCGCGTGCGCGCGCGCGCAGCCCAGAGCTATGGGTATACACGGGCGCGACGCTGCGCGGCCAGCAAAACCGCCAGGCTTTTTCGCGCCCCCGCGCTCCTGCCCCTTTTTTGCCGCGGAGATTAGTCGGCCGGCCCGCGGGGTGATTTTTCACGCGCGGATACATTAGCCCCGCTCCCCGAGGATCGCGCCGCTCGCCGAGGAAATTAGAATTACCGGCCCGCCGCCGCTTTTCCCCCCGACTTGCAAACACTCGCTGACGTCGCGTCATTAAAACTTTATTCCGAGGGAAATAACATTTTCATCGGGCGGCGCGCCGAGCGAGCTGATTCTTCATCGAGTTTTCTTTGCTTCAACTCTCCAACAAAGTCAAGAAATATCAGTCAAAAAGTCATTTGGGCCCTCGGATCTAACATATAAGAGCCGACGCCTTTGCTTTTCAAATTTCCTACGAAACTCAAATTACAACTCCAGCGTGGAAAGAAATACGCAACTCTATATTCCGGGGGAAAAATGAAGCAGGGCGCTTTTTTTTCGCCGCGACAATATAATATTTCTTAGCTTTTTTTAACTTTATTAAGGTTTATTTATTTTGAGATTTCAAATGCACTCTAAATTGGAGAGAGAGAGAGAGAGAGAGAGAGAGAGAGAAATTGAAATATTTATAAGTATTTATAAGCACTCCCAAAATGTTGACACTTTCGTGCCTTTTAGCGAAATGAAGCTTTGATTCTTCTCCTCACTGGCTATTTTCATTAAGCTACTTTGTAACTCTAATTATAGAATCGGAAAATTTTTGATTTTCAAAAGAAAATTGCCTGAAAATCTGTTGGCAAATAATTTGATATCGATTGTTTTGCAAGCGCGGGCAGAAATCCCATCGTGAATCAAGTCACATTTGATATTGGAACATGATTCACATGCGGATAGCATCAAGTCTTATGGTCTTCATATAGGAGTCGGATCTGAACAGCATACGAATGGCATAAAAAGTCTGTACGATTGGTACATAAAGAAACTAGGATCGTATATGGGATATTGAAACTGGGTTCATACATATGCAGTATATCATGCGAACGATGTTGTTTCGCCAACTTGGATATTTCGTGGAATGGAAGCTTATTGAAATAAGTGTATTTTGAAGCAGCATGGGAAAAAGAGCTGCATATAATGGCTGCAGTATTATACGAGGGGCTCAAACAATATCATTGGCCTAATTTCAGTTGTTATATATAGGTATATGTGAGAAGGGGGCGGGGGAAAGAGGGGGGATCTGTAAGTAAAAATGAAGTACGTTGACCCAATTCGGCGCATTCTCTCGCCTCTTGGCTTCGATTAAGCGTGAGGATCATTAAGAGCTCCGGCTTTGAGTAAACGGCGTCTCCGCGCCGCTTAATTAGCATGGCGTTCTGCTGCTGCTAATGGGTAGGTACAGGTACGTGCGCCGCGAACAAGAATTAAGTCTCTTTGCGAAGCCACTCGTCCGGCTGCCCCTTTGTCCGCGATCGATTCGCCGCATAGCAGTCCTCATTGGGATTTTCCCAATTTGCGCTCCAAGCCCCCGGGTTTCGGGGCCGAAAATGGATGGGGCAGGAGGTGATTTTGAACGGGCGCTGCGGGTTCAACAGGTCGGCGCTCGCAGCGTTGCTGCCTCGGGGCGCGGATCTGTTGGATTTCGCGCTGGCGGCGTAGCGCGGAGGCGAGGAAAGAGGCCCCAGTGACCGACATTCCCGTTTCCATTCTTCCTGATCCTCCTTCGCCGGATGCTCGGCGCTGGCCTCGGCGAGAGCTGAAAGCCGGCGCGCGCCGGATGCCGGATCGCGAGAGCGGAGGAGAAAGAGAGAGTCAACGATCGGATTATTCCAACGGCGCTTATTTCAACTCGCTTACCTCACCGCGCCGTGCCGGTGCGCCTCCACTTTACTTACTCCTTTTACTCTTCCTCCAAATTTTACCTCCAAATCGAGCCCCCCTTCGCCCCGCCGCCTACCAACTTCTCACGGCTCATTCGTATGTACTCACGCAGTTCAAAATGTCAGCCGGTCTAATTTACAACTCTAACTACAAGTTTTCTCTCCAAAATAACCCACACTTTTCTATGTGGCTTATAACAAACATTTTCTCTTTTCAATCAGTGCAGTAATCGTTTGTTAACTACACATTTCCAACCGTGTATTATTAACATTTTTTTTAACTAAAACTTTTCTGCAAATGCTCCTGTATTAGCTATAATCGTAAGCTGCGTTTAAAACTTTGGCAAAACAGGAATAGCATAATAATCGCGTTTTACGCTCTCCATCAGTTACTTTACAGTCAACTTTTATAACACATATTCTTTGATTATCACATGCACACGCTTCCTTTCGTCTAAATCAGATTTCTTTTTTATAATATCCAACAAAAATATGCTTACATAGACAGATAAGTACACAAATAAATATTATTACGCTAATTGCTTTACTATAACTTTGGCAAAAAGTATTCACCGGTTTTGATGAAATTTTTTTATTTCTACAGCTACTCTAGCAAATTGGTCTTCCGTCATCGTTAATTAAGTACTAAGAAACATATGGAGGTGTTAGCCTCTGCGGCTAATAAGTTACACAGTTCCGATACAGCGCAGATGTGGGTAACCACTTTGCCGATATACCAGTGTTTCATTACGTTACCAAGTTTCGTCTATGTATAACTTCATTTACCCCATACTCTCAAAAAAGTTTCTTTTCCGCGAAAACCAACTTTTCGCTTCTATATTTGAAAAAGCCGTCGAGTTGATAATTGGTCATAATCATAATTGGTCACATTGTGCGAGGATTGTTTAGAGACAAAAAATAACTTTTGATTTATTTTATTATTGGAAATCGATATGATAAACGGTAATATTAATTAAGGAAAAGGTGAGATGAGTGAAATCGATTTCTATAATGTATTCTCGGTCGGAAGACAGAATCGTCAGCACAAAATACGACATTAGAAGAACCAGTGGAAAATCTGATTTTCTTAAAAATATCTCAAATGCAGGTAATGTCCCAATTATTCGGATCTCGACAACAAGTCTCATACAAGGATGCTTTAGAAATGGTAAAATATGAAAATTTAAGTCTCCTTTAAAGATATTAATGATGACAATATTTTTAATATAATGTTCAAATTATGGTAGTCTGTAGTGCATACAATAAGTTCAATGTACAAATGGAAATAGTGAAAGAGTCAGTATTTCAAAATGAAAAGTCGTGCACTGCCTAAATAGTGGCCGCTGATATAATTATTGATCCGCAGTGTATCTAGAAAAGTTTGTCTCTTGAAATACGTAGTTACTTCGCATGCGGTTTATTTGCGCCACTCCAAGGGTCAGTGCACTTTCGGGCGCAAATTGATAGGAATCGACTTTGCCAAACGTGTACCCGGCTAAATTCGTCGATATTCAAATGAAGTAAAATCGGGTAAACCCCCTCGCACAAAAGCCGATGGCAGAGCCGACAAAAAGTGCCGAGTGGAAGGGAGGAAAGCAGACTCGGGAGACAGAGCAAAACAATGAAAGCCGCTCGACATTGGCGATCGTGCGGAAATAAGAAAATTTCCCGGCGAATTGCACAAAGCGGGAGAGAGAGAGAGAGAGAGAGAATTAACGAGGACAGGCGAAACATAAGTAATCCAATTAGAATCGCAGATCAGAGGAGGCACGAGTGCAGCCAGGTAAGCCCTGCCGATCGATAAACAATAATTCTCCCTTCGTCCGGATTTAGTTGGGTGTACCGGAAGCAGCTACAACTGCGAAGGCGGCTCGGAAAAGTAATGGCCGGTAATTGCTGTTGGGGCTTATTGGCAGTACATATCGAAAATTTCAGCCAACGCCGAGAGGTGCAGTTAGACGTACAGCTGGCGAGGGAGGCCGAAAGCCGGCCAAGGGTCTCTGCCGAATTGCCGGAAGCTCAAGTTCGCCGGGCTCGCAGCGGCGATTGCCAGCCGCATTGTTCGCCGCGCCGACGGACGCTTTACGGCTGTCCTAACCGTTGCGCTGCCGCACGGCACACCGACGCCTCTCCCGCGCGCTATCTTTTATGCCCGTAACGGTAAACCTCTCATCCGCATTGTACCTGTATACGTATACTGCATGCACGCGTGTGTGGATGCAAGCCACTACGGTATATGCGTTTGGCTATTATGGCTACGCGCAAGGGGAGGAGGGAAAGAGCTATTGGGCGGATCAACGGGCGAAAAATTTGAAATTCTCGCAGAGAGAGAGAGAGAGGCGAACCCAGGCCCGTTGCCGAATACGTCGGAAGCCGGAAGCTTCTATCTTTCACTTAATATGCCACTTAATACCAGCTTTTATTGTCAATCTAAATTATTCTGTACATAAAATACGCACTGCGCAATTTAAATGAAATTTGTATATGTATGAAATTCCGTGCAAACCCTTAGATTGCGGATGCAGGAAATAATTATTATTCACGTCCTATATTATAATATTAGTAAAAATAAATCGAGTTTTGAAATAACGATCGATTGTTTTTTCGGTAATTATTTATTATTAATCCAATTTTTAAAACAACAAAAATCCATAAACAAATTTTTATTTCTTTCTTGTCGACGTATTATATGTATAAAAGAATCTTGTAACTTTACTGTCAGTGAGAGAGAATAAAGGATACAAATGTTATACTAGAGCTCTACTCAAATCACGTATAATAATGGAAAAATAATTAAGAAATCTATATATAACCGAAACCTACTTGTAAGTATTCATGATATTAATTCCTATATAAAAAGTTATTATTAAAAGTAATTTTTATTATAAAACGTAATTGTCAATAACATCCTCGTGCAGACATTCTTAAAAACAGTAAGATTTTTTACTTCTCGGTTATCATTCAATAACAACATGAATTTTTTTTAATTAATATTTTTTGAAACAGCTGATCGTAATCTGATACGTATCTTGAAATTTCATTTATTAAATATTTTCAAAAATTAATGTTTCCATTTATTTGTTGTAGCATTTAAAAGCGCTCTTAACTTCTCGCTATTTCATTTTCTTGTAAATATGTTAAATACAATTTAATAGTATTTAAGTGTACTTAACGATTTTTTCATAAAAAAAGTAAACACAAGAGTTATAAGATCGAGAATATTTTTCTCTTATTAAACTTTTTTGATACGTTCAATTCTTCGTAAAAATGATTAAAAAGGCCTTAAATCACTTATAAAAACCGCTGCCAATTCATTGGCACTTAACTTCCTCAAAGTAATTTATCGATTCCTTTTATTAAATTGTAATTAAAAAAATAAGTTTTTCGCAACATAAAAAATTGCTAATGAGTTTCTATAATAAAACTTTTCTTCTTGTTTATTGAAATAAAGATATAAATATCTATCGCTAAATGTCATTGTAAGCTTTGTTAAGTATCGTACTTCGTACAAAATAGTATATTACGCACCTATGGAGGAAAAAACTTGGACAGTCCACGACGCGTAAGATAAGTTGATATAAAAAAAATATTAAAAAAAGGTATGTCCCAAAAATGACACTAGTTGAATATTCATTAGAAAGGCTTTCTTTTTTTCTAGTTTCTTATTTCATTTGAATACAAAGAAAACAAATAATAATTCTGCAATCGTACAATTAATATTTTTTTAAGAAAAGAAGGAGGTGCTTTCGAGGCGGTTATCTAGCACCAAAAATGTTTTAAAAAAAGTAATTTTCCTCAAATCTTCTAAACCTAGTTTGATATTAAACTGGAGAGCCACAATCTGTCCAACAATGACTCATCTGACTCTCAAAGACCAATGGGGATCTTCTTAACGGTGATCTCAAAGGGTCGGCAAGAGATTGCCCTCTTTATACATGTTTGACGCTGGTATGGTCGTAATATGTAACTGAAATGTATGTAATATGGTACTGAGGGGTTAGGAAGAGAAACTTTAAAAATATAAGGCAAAACATCTTCCAGAAACTCTATATCTGTAATATCTGGTTATTATATTTGTAAACGATTTTAACCCAGGATGATTTGCATGAAACAGTTTCCAACAATGATTTAAAGGTTCGCAAACGTATTGGCGCAAAGCAATTACCTAAATATGAATGTTCCAAAATTTTGCATACGTATTCGTTTAAATAAATCATCCGTTTTATTACACAGGCGTGAGCGTTCGTACACCTGCCTAGTAGTTCGGGAGAATACTGTCGCTCATTTGACAAAGATATGAGAGAGAGAGAGAAAGAGGGAGAAGGTCAGTGGTGCATGTTTTGGAGATGCCGTGCGTAGCTTTTTCGCAAACTAGGACAAGCTGAAGCGCACGCGCATCGTGTCGACGTGGGTTCCTCTGTTTCATGTAAAGAATATTATCCATTGTTCCCTACTTACGAATAATAATCCTGATAATAGAATGGCTTTCGCATTCCAAACAACCGTATGTACAATGAAACTCTGGAGCATCGAAATCTCGGTTGAAACTTAGTATAATACAGGTAATATATAAATTAAATTTTATTTAAATAAAAAGAGATGCGCCAAATAAATAGTACATGAGTATACGTAGACAGAATTCCATCGAAATAGTAAAATATATTACTCCGCTTGAGTGAAAAGAGAGAATATTATATATGAAACATTATTTTTCGCCACACGGCGCGTAAAGTTCGTACTGTACGCCCTCCTCGTGGAGAAAATTAGTATATACACCACGGGAGTAAGTAAAGAATCCCTCAGATCGCCCTTCTTACGCGCTCGTCTGAAATAGAACCTTGTTACGTGCTTCACCGAGATAGAACCTGTTTCTTCCCATCCGACGATATGTAATACGGGAGTAAAGTCGAAGATTATTCCCGCGAGTGGGAAATATGCCCGCTTCGCTTCGCTCTCTCAGGCAGTAATAACTCATAGGAATGATCAACTTTACCCCCGTATTCTACTATTATTAGTCCAATGATTAAACGAAAAGCTAAACTTTAATCATACAGGTAAATTCTGCAAATTAAGTACATCAGAGCTCAGTTTTTCAGTGTGGCAGGACGGCCTGGTCAAAAATATCCATATGGATTTTATATGGGAGTCAATACAGAATCCATATGGATTTCATATTGATTTTCTTAAAAAATTTTCCGCGAACATTTTTAATAGTAGATTATGCACCTAGGGAGTAAAAGTAAAGAATGTCCCAGATAGCATGTAAATTGACGAACATGCGATCTGAGGGGCGGTCCGCAAGCTTCCACGCCACGCACCATTGACACCACCACGTTTATAGTTCGCACGTTTCACCCCGTTTCAATTATCTTTCGAGGGTTCTATTATACCTTAGACTTTTATTACCGTCGCCTTCGGCTTGGGTGACAATTTACATGCGATCTGGGACATTCTTTACTTTTACTCCCTAGGTGCATAATCTACTATTTTAATACTCCATGCGTAAAGTACTGCTTTTTCGCTCACTTAGGTTTTCAAACATGTACTAAAATAACACTTTATGCACTGTCAAAAACTAGTGTTAAAATACTATTCCAATTGGATTCACATATGGATTTCTATGTGGATTCCCATATCAAAGTACATTCCATGTCGGTTCCTATCTCGATATCTGTACGGAGAGCTGTTTAAAAGATATCTCTAAAATGATTGTACAAAATTTTACACATTACATGGGAATCCAATAATCTATATGGAACGTATTTTGACATAGAATCTCATATGGAAATCTATATGGAAATCCATTTGAAACGTATTTTAAAAATATTCGTAGAAAAATCTAGACGGTATGTGTATTATGTGCATTATCTAAATAATGTGTATGTAAACGCATATGTAACATATTTAAAAAATGTTCATAGAAAAATTCATATGGGAATCCACGTGGAATATAGATTTCTCTAAATATTTCTATAAAGAATTCTATAATGAAAAGTAATGTACTTCGGCGGATGCGGACCAGAGAATTTTTTCGAACGTGCTCAAATTTAATTATTATTATCTAATATTATACAAAAATTATCAAACTCTACAAAACTCTACGGAACATCTAAAATGAATAAAAATAAATCTGCACTAATGGTAGCCACTTGAGATAGTATGACACTGTTAAATTTTTGTTCCTAAAATGATAAAAAAAAAATTGATCGTTAAGTTTGACATTTATGAGCTTTTAAAAAAAAACGTTTTTGTTAATAACAAAAGAACCATAGTAGCTAGATAATTTCGTTTTTTGAGATAGGTATTTTTATCCTCCTTCGACTATAGCATTATTCCGAATATTTAAAGCCGATCATTCAAAAAAATTCAAAAATAAATTTTTCTAAAATCAAAGATTCATCATAAAACCAAAACTGATCAGTAAATCCTAAACAATTATTTTCTTTCCAAATTCGTAATAAAAAAAAAACAAAAAAATGAGACCCCCCCGGTAAAAATCGATCTCATAGATCCAGCGATAAAGCGGTATACACACACACACACACACACACACAACAAGCTATTGAAGAGGCCAAACGAAATTCCACAAAAAAGCGATTAAAGTTGAAGAATAGAGCTTTAATATAAGCTAAAGATCGTTAAAATTGGCCAATTTGGCGCAAAGTTACGTGAATTTGAAAATGGCGAAAAATGACAAAAAATGAGCTATTTTTCCCAAATCACGAAATTCTTCAAATTTTGGTCATTT
>JAPYZP010000558.1:0-27465 GCA_030522985.1 Torymus sinensis | reverse complement strand
TGGATTCTCCTCCTGGCTGCCAAATGGAGGGGATTTCATTGTATAAATCCACTCTCCTTAACGCGACTGTAACGGGCAAAAATCCGCCACGTTACAACATATATATATATATATATTTCATCTCGCGGAAGAATAATCGAGGCCCCTCATCGATAAAATTTGTTCAGTGTCCTTTTGAGAGATAAACAATAGATAGATGGACCATTTTGCTGTACTGCCGCTAGCGCGTCTTTCATTAATCAAGATGATTCGGGGGCCCCGTCGTGGTTGTGGAATAAATTTTTACAGACGAATGTCATTATAACGTATTCTAATATGTATATGTCATATAATACATAGGTGTATTTCACATATTAATATTTTGATTCTATAATTTTCATCAATGGAACCAACAGTTAATGCAATGGAAAAGTACGTTACGTTCGACAGGGGCCAACGAATTGGTGGCGGTTTTCTTATATTGTTCTAGATATATTCATGTTGTAAATTTAATATATCAGATTTCAATTCATATTTTAATGGTATTAATATTAACGTTATATGCAATAAGAGGAAGCAATATAGATACAACAAAAACTAACGTATCATTAAGATAGTTTGTTGCACCCTCCATCATTAATATAGTATACGAGTGGGATCCTTCCAGAGACAATTCGTATTTGAATAAAAAAGAACACATTCAATTTGTGCGACGTTTCGTCAGTTGGATTTCTGACCTCTTCAGGCTTTATTATAAAAAAAAAACATATATAAAATTATACAATTACATATGATTAAAATCTTGTTACAGACAGCGAGTACCGACATAAATCAATGTTGTGGTAAGCTTTTTGTCTATTTTTATGTATTGCTGTACAAAATTCCAGTTTTCCTATTTCCTAAAAATGTTCTAATTCGGCCTTAAATGCAGCGTGTCACGCTTAGCACGCGAACCTCGTTGACGTTAATGTGACGGAGGAAGTCGGCGAGCGTGGGTCTATCCCCATTTCCACGCGAGCCATGTTCGAATATACATCATAAGTTCGGAAGTCGCAACTCGCAGGGCGAGCCATCAGCAGGGGAAGTGCCTTGGAGGTCTGACCTCGTCGCCAACTCGCGGCGCAATAAAGAATCCGTCTCTGTCAGCCGCACACACCCATCCAACTTGGCCGTGCGACGGCAAGGAGGAGAGAAGAGGGAAGATTGACACGCGGACAGTTTGCGCAAAGCGCGCTGTCTCGCGGTCAAAGGGGCGGAACGAGGAGGACTTGTAGCGATCACGCACGAGTACAGCAACTGACTGTCACACGGGCCATCACGCGAGGAACGATGACGCGGCAAGTAAGTGCATGCGGCGATGCATTGTTGCGCGGACGTTCTTTTTGCAGGCGCGCAATAAGATACGCACGCGTATAATGCACCGCGTGCCGCCGCGAGTGGCTGTATACGCGAAGATTGAAGAAGAGCGCGAGGAAGAGGGAGGGGGTGGGGGAATGAATGAACTGTGTTATAGTACTGTCGTCTAAATGAGAACTGAGCGACCGAATGGAGATAATAGCAAAGATACGATGATGGTTCAGAGTGTCATTATTAGATACCGAGGCTGAAAGGAAGATGCCAATGAAGATACTTGCTGACTGTTGCTCAATGATACGATCTTATGAACTGACAGTTCGAAAACTGTGAAAAATTTACTTTTGGTTGTTAAACATTATTTTTTATTCTTGATGACAAATTCTCCTTGTATACGAAATTATTATCAGTAATATTAAGACGGTCTAACAGCTAAAACTTTTGAAAAAATAAAATTTTTTATCATTGAACTTTGACATTATAGATATAAGTCTAAAAAAATAGTTTACACAAAAATTGATATGACATGGCTTAAAGGGCTTACTATCTTTAAAATGACGAAAAAATTGATTGTTTTTGATAGGAAAACATTGACTGAAATGAGTTTTAAAATATCAAAATGATCATTTAAGTTATATTAGTGTAAATGTAAAAAGAATATTAAATTTATATATGGGATTTATTATAAAATAAAATGAACTATATCGTAGAATTTGAAATCCAATGGAATCATTCAAATTTTGCACTTCTGTTCTCGTAAAGTGACCATTTCATCATCGAAATTCGACAATTATTTACTATTAATACTACTTCCTTTTGTATCTATAACGTACAATCTATAACTTGTCTACAAATACCAGCGTAAACAGCGTTGCATAGCTGACAGCTCATATGAGCAGAGATGCCCAAATATGGATGACGATCAACTTCTGATAGACGCGGACGTGTTGTAAATATAAAAGATATTTAGTTAGGTAAACAATTTGTAAATTCTAAAAAGTACAAAAAATCATAAAAATTCTGAAAATCATGCAATTGAACGTGGTCTTTCAATTAAAACAAAAATACTTAATCAAATAATTATAAGATTTCCGTCTCTACGGACCATAACTGCATAAATTTCAAGTAATGTAAGTCTCGCCCCATGAAAATCAATCGAATACTTTTTTCGTCAAAACGTTACGCCGATGCCCAAATATTGAAAATGCTATATATCTCTGAGTAAAATAGGGCTACAGATTATATCTTGGGCCATTTATCAGAAATAGTGTATATTTGTAGTACCTATATATAATATATTGAATATAGTTTAAACTACATTTTTCTTTTTTTTGTCAACTGGTGATTTTGCCTTAGAAGCCACTAGATGTAAGAGCAAAGATTGCGAATCAGTAAATTAGACTGTAATTGAATCGCATAAAGTCAAGGAATGAAAATTTAACGAAGCTAGAAATAATAATGATTATTCAATACCATTAGGGGATACGCATGGAGATATAAATTGGGGAAGCATCAAAAGGAGCATACACTAGGTAATTATCTTTTATAATAAAATTACTGATCGTTTAGTATATTTAAAAATAACGAAAGAAAGTCGTAAAATTTGAGATAAAGCCTCATCAGCATCGTTTGCAGTTTGATTATGAAACTTTATACGTGGCGCACTAACTTTTAATTTATTAATAAAAATGTTTACCGCAGCCGGCCCGATCACACAGCTCGCGCGCTCATGGGAGGAATGGATATCATTATCGCGCGAAAGCTCTCAATAATTTAAGAGGCGCTGGTGTGGGCGGCGCTCGGAGCTTTTTGACCGCGCGCGCCGATGCTTTTATAGTTTTCATGGGATTTAACGAAAGTAGTTTGGATTTATGCGAAGCCGCAAAATTTGACATCATCGCGCGCTCGCCCGGCCCCCGACGTTCCATCGCGCTCATATTATACGTGGCACCGCGTGCGCGTTACAACTCTCGCCTCTCTCCCCAACCCCCGCGCGTGCGCGCTTATTTATCGCACGGAAATTTCGCTGATTAGTATCGTGCGGACTGCGCTAATGCGTTGTCTCGTAATTCATCGATTTTAACGACGCGCCCGCGCTTCTGACGCTCCATTGAATTCACGCGCCCCGCGCGCGGCCGGCGTGTCTGCGGTGGACGCACAATACCCGGGCGCGCGGAAAAACCAAAAAATCATATTTTATCGCGGCCGGGACGTCGCGCGCCACCGCGGAATAAAAATCAATTCCGATCGTAAATAACGGCATTTCATTGATTTCCCGGCGAATTTTCAATTTTAAGTGTATAAAGAGTAACAGTAATAAGTTTAATTTGACCGATCTGCGAATTATTGCGTGACCGAGCGACGAGCCCTGCGCACCGCTTGGGCTATATATTAACGTGGCTGCTCGTTGTGTGTAACCTGTCACAGTTACAAAATATATTATTTGCCGGCTTATTACACTCTGCGCGGGTTGCAAAATTATTTTCCTTGTTTATACTGCAGCCCTCGTCGATAATAATAATGATAATTTCGACAAAACTATATATGTATATAGCAATGTTAATAACTATAATAATAACTATGATAATAACGACAATATGCAGCGCCTGTAAATTCCGTCTCAATTTTGACTCCGTAAGTAAATACCTTGTAAATATATACATTTAACAATCTATTGGGAGGCTCTTTAATGTTAACTACCGTAAAATTATTGTACAATAATATGCTGTTAATTTACGGTTATGCAGCTCGATACTTGCATGAAGCAACTGTTTTTCAGTAATAAATAAAAATCATAAATAACCTTACCCTATAAACTCTTGTTTTTCGTGCATTTAAAACTTTATGAACACTTTTTTCATAATACAATTAGTTATGTATTTTTTCCTTCTACCATAAATGATTTGAAGATTTTAATGTTCGTAAAGTTGCTTTGAAAATTTACGTAAGAAACTTTAAAAAGTTATTTATTCGCTGCGAGTGATTGTGCTCGGACAACAGTTTTATCGTCGAAAAAAGCAAATACAAACGAAAAAGTAGAACAGTGAATAAACGCATCAGGAGCAATTATTCAAGGGTACATCATCCGCTGCAAACGTTGCTCTGCGCGCGCCGACAGACATTGGGTCAAAACAAAAGCGGTAAAAACACAGCGTCAACTCTTGATTCGCCAGTCAGAGAGGAATTTCGCGCAGGCCAAGCTCACGTGAGGGGGCGAACGAGATAAAAAAACGTGCGGAAAAACCGGAGGGAAGAGAGCTGCGAGTCGAGCTGCAGAGCAAGAGTAACAACAACAGGCGAAAGAGCACGAGGGCAAAAACGAAAGCGGGGGACGGAACGGCGAGCGGGCCGAAAAAATCGGGTGACGTGGAAAAGGTGAGGGCGAGAGGGAGAGGAAGAGAGGGAGAGGAACTGCTGCTCTCGAGGTACAAGGGGTGGCTTTTTCCAGCGAGCGAACTAATAGACTCCCGCGGACTACTCGTCGGCTCAACTCGCGCCCTCTCGCTCGCTTTCAATCTTTCTCTGTCTCTCTTCCTCCCCCGTCGTTCCGTTTCCCTCTCGCTCGCCCGTTTTTTCCGCGCGCGCGCCACCGGCTCGATCTCTACTCGCAGCTCGCGCGCGCGGGCAAATAAAAGTTCGCCGCGAGCCGCGGCGGAGCAACACCTGTTGAACCGCCGGCCGGCCGCGCGCTGGGCTCCTGGAACAAAAAAAGAGCGAGCATAGGTATATAACGGCGCGGCGAGGAATCGGCAATTAACGTATGAAATCTGTCCATCACGCGTGCGCGAGCCGCAGCGATCAGCCGGAGCCAAAGATTTACGAGACGAAATGGACGGACACGGGAGCGCGCGAAAAAACTCGAGTTCTGTCGCGCGATAACCGCCACTCGAGCCGCGCGCGCGCGCCAAGTCCGACTTTTTCTCGCCGATTTATCGCTCGACCATCGATTTCCTTTTTTTCCCGTCGCCCGACTGCAATAATATTCCTTTTATCGCTCGTGAATGTTGGCAAGGTATTCATTACTTTTATGACATTGTTGTAAGCGTTCATGTTATACGCTGACGTTTGATGAATGGCTGTCATAAAACTATATATTTACTTTATATGTAGTGATTGTTTCATATATTGATTTCATAAGGTTTTCAATGTGACATAGTGAACAGCTGCCATTCACAAAAACAAGTAGCATTTGTTGTATTCAATATTATGGAAGACAATTCGCATGATGTTGAGTAAATTTTTTCCAACAAGTATAGTAGAAATATTGAAAAAAATAGTTAAGGGATAATTTTTAAGAATAATAAAAAAGAAAAGAAAGCAATAGAAGAGAAAAATTAAGTGGATCTCGTAAAGCACTATCGTCGGCAGGGCTACATAACTACGCAAAAATTGGCTGCTCCATAAAGTGTAACGAGGCAAAAACTCGGGTTCGAAGGCCGTGCGCGAGCGCGCAGTCTATTTGTACAAATCAACGGCGCGCCGAGCCTTCGCGGCCGGGTGAAAAACCGCGGAAAACATCGGAAAACCGCGTGGGCGCGCGCGTCGGGGACTGCAGAGGAGAGAGAGAGAGAGAGACGGGGGCGCGTTTTTCCATTGACTGGCTATATGTGCGCGGGCGGCATGAGCGTATACGCGCGCTTATCGTATCTCTCGCCGGCGATTATCGCTGGAAATTGCGCCCTCGGCGCATCGGAAATTACGATGAAAGGGATAAATAGGCAGGCATTAGCGCCGCGCGCGAAACCGTTCCGGGGGGAGAGGGAGAGAGTCAGCCGCCGCTTGGTATTATACGAGGGGACACACCGGGACGCCCGCTCGTGCGCAGCCTCGTGCTGCACTGCTGCCGTTACGACCTTCGCTCGCACGCTGGATTTTTAATTGTTTAAAGGCTATTTTTAAAAGAGTCCTTTATTTTTCCCTTTTCACGAGCGTTCGAGGCTGTTTGTGGGATTTTTTTTTAAAGTCTGTACTTGTCAATAACGCTGATAATGAGATAATGATGTTATTGAATTTTTATCTTGGTGTATATACTGGAAATAAAAATGGGCGACACCCGCAGCATGATGCCAGCTGATGTAAGTATATGAATAAAAAAAAATTATCTTTCGAAAATTCTTGAAAAAAAAAACTAGCTGTACACATGTGTGTTGTGGAATAAAATTTTTGGTTCAAAAAATGTATATTTTATAAAAATGTTAAAATGATATAAAAAAAACATAATAATCATTATGGCTATTAAAAAGAAAGAAAAAAAGAGATTTGTAAAGTTTGAGCAATCGGGCTATTTTGCTGCACACAGGTAAAATTTATCACAACGAATAACCGATGCAATCATTGCGAGCGTGTTTTAGTATTGCAAGTATGTTAAAAGATAATGAGGAAAAAAAGTGAAACAGGTAAATTTTAATTTAAGCATTGTCGATAAAAATCGGCATTGTTAGGGGGATTTAACGGTGGGATATAATCGATCACTCGTTAAAAATGCACTAAAATTTCGCGTCCAGCAACGTAGTCGTAAACCGAATGCGGCTCTATAGAATTTTCAACGAGGCGGCGCTTTTATACGAAGAAATCAGCCCGGCGCCCGCGCCTCATTACGCATTAACCCCCTCTCTCTCTGGGCAAAATAAGCCATAAAAATTAATCGGGACTACGTAACGGGCGTGCGTGCGCGCGCTCGCGATCGCCATGCAGACGTCATTGCGGCCCTGTTCCCCATATATTTATATCCCATCGAATGTCCATATCCGCGAGCGCAGAGGGCGTTTGCGCATGAGGACGCAGCGGGCCGGTGGCGGGCAGATTAAAGCGATATATAACCCATTCGACTGCGCGGCGCATGGAACGCGGCCGCGCGCGTGTGACGTATTTCCTACTGACGAATCTCGCGAGAGGGGCGCACGAGGGCGGACCGCCGGAGGGCCATCCGTCAAGCCTTTTGGGGCCACGTCCGTCAGTCATGCGTGCGCGACCACTGCCGCCACCGCGCGCCCCGTCAGCCGTCAATCAGCCATCCTGGACATACACAAGCGCGCGGGAGAGAGCTGATACGCGCGCAAGCGCGCCGCCAACTGAATCCGCGATCGCGCGCGAAGGTCGTTCTGTCCCACCGCGATATAGCCTCGGTGAGATGATGCGAGCGCACGCAGCCAAGTGCGCGGTGCAGGCTCGACTCGACGCCTGATTAATCAATTAATCGAGCATGTCCTATGTGCGCGAGAGCAGTTCGGCTCGTCGATGGAAAATCTCGCTGCTGCGGAAGTGCACGCGGTTTGTTTTGGGATATGACGGTAGCACTTGATTTAACGGCTTTTTATCTTAGCTTTTGGTTTTTCGAAGGAATTCAAATATTTTTCACAGTCAAAAGTTCTGACAGTTGATGTTCGATGGGAGGTTATAACTACTCTTCATTATTTATATTTCTTAGTCGTTTAATTATTCTTTCATAGCGAAAATATTCGAATAGCTGAGATGCAGGATTCTTTAATGGACGCCTCTCTCTCTCATTCTATACTACAAAAATATTTATTTTGATAATGTAATAGCCAATTTTCATTTATTGTAAACCGAACCCATAGGACAAAGTAGCCTATAACAGAAATTGAATAAAATATGATAAATATGATTCTATGGAAATTCGACGTTGTTGATCATACTGCTACAACTGATGATAAATTTTTATCTTCAAAATTTTAATAAATTTAACGACTAAAATTTTCAAGACAAATTCATAATAAAAAAATTCTAATAAAAAAAAATGATAAAATATCAAATTATGCTTACCATCCAACTTTTTTCTAAATACTTATTTCTCATTTTAAAATTCATTGTTAAGATTAAGTTTATATTTTCTATGGGCATGTAAAACAAAATCTTCAAAAAAATAAGTGACTGATAAATTTATACGTAATAAAAATTAGCATCTGGTTCCTTTTCATACTCAGAGCAAAAATCTATATAACTATCTGTGTAAAATACGTATAACTATAAAATTTTTCGTAGCGGAATTAGAACCAAGTGATTATTTATAGCAATCATGTTTGTATATCGTATGTGTAAGAGTGTATGAATCAAGCATGAATCCACATTACCGTGAACTAACACTCACCAGCCTAGCCGATACGATCCGGCGGAAAAATAAAAGGGTCGCTCACGGCTACGGGGCGATTGCTCTTTCACCCTCCGGACCTGTCGAGATACACGCATCGAGAACACTAACTCCACCAGCCATTCTTGATACTAGGCACTACAAATTTATTCGTAAAAACTATCCTCGTTGTCTAGAAAAGATTATTGTGGCCAAACGCCATTTGGGTCACGTCCTCGTGAAAATGGAGTGTGAGCGCCAAGGGAGAAGAGTCGTGGATGTGAGTCTATAGCCTCGATAAGCTAAGGTGCAATAAGCCCAGTTGCTCCGATCCGTGATTGTTGCGGGAGCTCATCAAATTATATTATTAACATTGTTTTCTTGTAAGCTTCTAGAAGCTTGTTGTAAGCTTCTGTGTTTATTATTTCTTTTTAACGAAGCGCGCGAATGAAAAGATTCCATCATGTACATTTAATTAAGTGTTTTATTTATTTATGATTTATTATACTAACAAGGAGAGTCCACACCCTGCGGGAAACGAATTTTCGCGGCCGGCATTTGAGAGTCAATTTCTGGTGCATAAAAATGAAGCCCAATGTTCATACTTTCATCTCATAGGCCCTTTTTTTTGAGATATGGGCAATCTCTTCTCAAATATCCTCTATTTCATTAAAAAATGATGTCCTTTCTATTGATTGTCACATTGTAAGTATATTTAAGATTCAAAAACGAGCACCGAAGATTATAAAAGTAGACACTAACAGCTAAAATTTAAGCCCTGATTCGTCAAAAAATATTAATTTTTTAGGAAGTTACAAGCAAGTAAAGATAACTACGAAAATGGTTAAAAATTTGTATTCATTTTAAGCGATTAAATGGAACATATATGAAAATGGTTAAAGATACGTTCCATTTAATCGCTTAAAATGAATACAAATTTTTAACCATTTTCGTAGTTATCTTTAATTGCTTGTAACTTCCTAAAAAATTAATATTTTTTGACGAATCAGGGCTTAAATTTTAAATCTTCGGTGCTCGTTTTTGAATCTTAAATATACTTACAATGTGACAGTCAATCGAAAGGACATCATTTTTTAATGAAATAGAGGATATTTGAGAAGAGATTGCCCATATCTCAAGAAAAAGGGTCTGTGAGATGAGAGTATGAACACTGGGCTTCATTTTTATGCACCAGAAATCGGCTCTCAAATGCCGGCCGCGAAAATCCGTTTCCCGCAGGGTGTGGACTCTCCTTGTTAGTATTTTGCAGGAATTTATTCATTTAACTTATGTATACCGAAAAAACCGCTGCCAATTCATTGGCACGTACCATCCTCTCTAAATTAATTTACTGTTCCTATATATTGTCTGGTATAAATATAAAATAAAATATGTTCGAAATATAAAATATGTTTATTTATTATATATATTGTTTTTATTTATTTTATAAAATTTATTATTTTTTTTATTATTTTATTAAACAGTGATGGCTAAACATTTTTTTTAGAAAATATATTGTAATTCTCTTTTGAATAATATCCATCTGCTTAATGTACACAATTTTTTTAATTTTTTAATTTTTATGGTTTTATTAATAACAAAAGAACCGTGATAGATGAAAATTTCTTTTTAGACAATATAGGTATTAAAAGGCGCAGCGGCGCCCTGCTTGGCGAATAAAAGAACAAAGTGACAGACGAGCGATTTTAATTCTCTTTCGAGTGCTACCCATTGCATCCAGATATATACAGCCGTTCTCGAGAAATTAGGATTTCAAAAAAAAGTGAAAAAAATTTTAACCTCAAATATCTCTGAATATGGATCAATCCTTTTGTCCAAAGAACTCACTCGAGTGGTATACAAAATCTAACCCTACAAAGAATTTCAAAGCGATTAAACCAATTTTACTTTACTTATGCAACGACATACAAAATCACTTTTTTTTATAAATAATCTTTTTCTCCAAAAATAATGAATAAAAAAACAAAAATTTAAGAATAGTACTCAATATTCTTTATAACCAAAAGAATATTCATGTCAATATATTTTTTGAATTTAGAACTATAACCTATTTACAAAAAATTACGTTTTTATCAATAACTTATGATAAAATATAGCTATCGACTTTTTTTTTAATTGTAGAGAATTTTATCCTGCATACAGATAAATATTAAAAAATCACAAATATAAATTTTTAAAATTCAAAAATCGTTATAAAAAAATTGTATTTTACAAAAATAGAATCTTGACCACAACCGTAGAAGCGAACTCTAAAAAAAAGATCCCTCTCTAGTTAAAATCGATCGAGTAGATCATGAGATATCAGCGTAAACGAACATCACTCTGGCATTTGTTATTAGCCAAACGTAAAACCTGAAAAATGAAGAAAATAAGTTTTGTATGTCCAACGATGGCGGGAGTTATTATTGGCTTGAAAATTTCTTGTGGATAGGTACGTAAATTTCAGAGATATTTGAGGTTAACACCTTTTTAATATTTTTTTCAAATTGTATTTTCTCGAGAACGGCTATCTATATCTGAATGAGATGGGTAGCATTCGGCAGCATAAATTAATTTCTGAAAAAATATTTTATTTATCGACTTGTTTTAAATTAGTTAATGGAAAAATTCAAAATTTACAAAAAAGGTACTATAACGAAGTTTATAATTTTAAATTTTATGTTTTTATAGATAATAAAATGTCGTCTGTGACACACGTTGGCTGCGCCATTTATAACGAGGTGATTTATTCACATGGGTAGCAACTAAATACTCCAGATTATATTTGTGTTTAGACAAATAATTAGAAATGAAGTATTAAATTCAAAATATTGGAGGTAGAAGTTAATTAAAGGAATCAGTAAATTATGTTTGAGGAAGCTACGTGCCAATGAATTGGCAGCGGTTATTTTTTATTACAAAGCTTTTCTCTTGGAGGAAGCAAAAGTTTACCACAGACGGTAAAAAACTCAAAAAATTACCACACTTTACAGTAAATTGTACCATACTTATAGTAAATTTTCCTATATTTGTAGCAATATAGACCAATTACAATATTACTAAACTTCGTTTCTCAGTGCATATTAAAAAAGAAAAAAAATCGCGCAACAAGCCAAGCTCTACGACCCATTGCCCTAAAGCTTGCAACTTGTCATTCTGTTACGACACTGCGTCTGTACGGTTCTGCTTCTGCCAACGCTGCCGTAGAACAAACCCCCTCTTCTCTCAATCTCATATATAAGCGAAATAACTTTCGGACACTCTTGTATCTCGTAAATTTCTATCGCGAGTTCTCCATCTTTGAATCGCGGCTCCTCTTGGCGCGACGCTCGTTTGTACAGCAACAGCAGCCGCGCAGCGCTCCTCAATATCGATGCGAAACACAACGAAGGACGTCTGAAAGAAATATACGCATGTGCGCTTGATCGAGTGCAAGGGCGCGAGGAATTAAGTGTACTGAAGTTTCACAGTGCGCTAAAGGAGTTTTACGTCGATGAATCGAGCGGGAACAGAGGATGGTCGCACCGATAAACTTGGGAAACGAATGCAAAGAGTTGTTTTCGTTTTTATGACCGAGTATATAGATATGAAGCGTTATGTTTTTTTTTGTTCTAGGCAGATTGATGACTGGTGATTATTCGAATTTGTTTAATATTTTTAGTATAATAATTATAGTTATCTTAGTACTGCAATTTCATATTAATATGTAAATAATCTCACATTTTTTCATCAATGTATAGATTATAAACAAAATATTGCTTTAGATTAGAGATATTATAGTATTGAAGTAGTAATATCAGTATTGAAAACGGTTAGAATGAAAGTAGGATCAGAATAGGGAACAATCGTCTGAAATTTAAAATTAAGGTTGCCACGTACTCTATATACCTTCTTGAGAATGTATTCTGTATTCTGAATTCACCATATTGTAAAAATAACCATATAAAAGGAAATTTGCAACCCTGTTCATTATAAGAAACTCATCTTTACCCATCGATGTTAAAAGATCCGCATTCTCTTCTTTTCTAGCTTTCTTTTATTTGTGTCGTTGCAGAGAAGAATTTCTGATTCGTAATCATTAAATGTAAATACTTCTATATGTTATTTAGCATTCTTCTATGAAATTTCATGATTTAATAAAACAGAATTATACGAGATGAGAGATATTAAAATGTTCATTTCGTATGCCGTTGTAACTGTAAATATGTAAGTTCAAAGTAAACAATAACTTGTGATTCTCTCTGTTCTATATAAAAATTGTAAAAGTCCATCTTTTCTGTCACACATTTTTCCGATTTCTCGTAGTTTTTCCTTAAGTTTGGCATTTTGTGCCCGCCTGCTCCACCGGTGGAGGCGCGCGCGCGCGCGCGCGCGTGTATGTGTGTGTGTGTGTGTGTGCTAGCTGACGACGACCCGGGCGCAGCAGCCCTTAACTGGCTCTGGGCTTCAGGAGAGACGCGCTGCGGGGGGAGAGAGAAAAGAGATGGCGAAGAGGAGAGAAGCGGGTGCGCGGGGAGCGGAGGGTATGTTTATTGCTGGAAGCTATCTCCGGGCTGGCGCGGGGGTGCGCCGCGTCACACGGAGTCATTTTCATAATTTGGCCGTTCGTATTCGCCGCCGCCGCGCGGCCTGAATCGAACAACAGCGCGCGCCGCGAGTATACGCAATCTCGCCCCCTCCCCCACCGCCATCCGCCCCTCGCCTCCTCTCCGCCCCCGCTTTTGTCGCTCATCTGGGGCTTTTCTTGCTCTCGCGCGCTCTTTCTCTTCGTTTCGCTCCGCGCGCTTTATCTCCTTCTCGTCTTCTTTTCCGTCGTTGCGCCTTTCTTGCATCGTTTTCTCTTAACGATCTTCCCCCTCCTCCGTTCTCTCTACTTTCAGCTATCCTTCGCTCTCACCCGCATTCCTTTTTTTTTCAAGATAGAAAAAGGTCGCGTCTTATTCGTCTCTGCATGCGTATGGGTGGCTCAAGATTCTAGGATGCCTAGGTGGCTTTATTCCTAGATTTGAAGCTCTGAAGGGCTTTCGGTATATATATCTTTAGTTTCCAAGTACTTTAGTCTGTAATCATTTTAACTACATGAGTATCATTCTAAATCAGTGCAAAATAAATTAAAAGACAGTTTTCCGGTAAGTATATATAGAAAGAATTCAGATAATTGTAATAATTTTCGTGAATTTAATGATATTATAATCAGAATCTTCTGATACATGTGAGACTCAACCTATCTTTTAACATATGGCACGATAACTAGGCATACTACATAGTGATAAATAAATAGCTATGTTCTTATGGGATGACACTATACCACCCAAAGTTTGTATATATGCAAGTTTGTTCTGATTAATGGTATGTGTTTAATGATAAAAAAGATATCTAACATTTAAAAGTCAAGGAAGAAAATCTCGCTTGATATTCAGAAGAATAATTTATACGTATAACCTTATCTTGCTACAAAGAAGGTGAGCCTTATGAAAAATTGTATTAAAAGTATTCATATGAGCACTCAAGTCCTAAAATTTAACGACAGCACATGACGCAGGATTTTTCGCAGAGATCGCGTATTAGTGCAGAGATGCGATGTTTTCTGGGCGATTTCACCGTCACGCCGTATAGACATATATATATATATATATATCCCGTACACGGCGAACTAACTACAGTCCAAAGAGGGCGTCAGAAAGATAGCGAAGAAGGAGTATAACGAAGGGGGGTGAAAGGAGGTAGCGGCGGCCGCGGCGAGGAGGAAGTTACGGTGGTGTGATGCAGCAGCAGCGGCAGCGGCGTACGAACTCCTCACCTCCTCGCGGGCAGGGGCCACCCCTTGTCGTCCCTTCCATCGCCGGCGCGGGATTATCGCGTTATTTATGCGGCAATAATAACGAGTTAGTGTATGCGCGGGATGTGCTTTATATCCTCGCGAGCCATTAGGGTTAATATAGCGTCTGAGGGAAGGAGCGCGAGGAAGCGAATACTCTCTCTCTCTCCCCCTCTCTTTCTCGCTCTTTCTCCCGTTCGTCTCCCTCTCTCGAGCGCGCTCGTCACTTCTCTCTCTCTTTCTCTCCCTATTTTCTCCTCGCGCGCACCCGAGCGGGTGTGTATTATGCCCGTCCTCGGCGCGACGGCTCCTATATGTACTAGAGAGTGGCGCGCGCGGACGATGCACGCGGCTAACTCGGAGCGGCGTTCAAGCTTGCAACTTTTCGCGCAAGAGTTTTAGAGTTAGCCGGTCTATATTGCATATATTAGTGATTGGTTGAAACGTTTTTAACTTCAATGGGAGAGACGCGCAGGATGCGAATACTGTATCGGTCTGTCACTTTTTCTCAAAAAGAGTAGGACGAACAAAAATGGGAAAAATTTGTGATGCATGATACGTATCAATTGATTGACAAGCGCCATTCTGCAAATGTTTTAGTGTTATAGTGAATATACTTTTGGTATCGTCCTATTCGTTCGAAATATCAAACGATAATAATGTGGCCAATTCTCGGCATTGCTTTACCAACTCTTATACTGAAATTCAATCGATGCCATTCGTTTTTAGACTCGCCGAAATAAAGCACAATAAAATCAAATCTCCCCTGTGCCGCACCTTCCGCCTCTCACTATCATAATCTCTCTTTACCTCTGCCCCTCCCTCTAGCTCCAGCTCTCCCGCCACATCTCCTTCTTCAAAACTCCCATGATCTTAATTCAGTAATAAAGTCCGGTACGCGCGATGAAAGTAACATGAGCGCTGGCGGCGCGAGGGCCAGCTACGAGGACACACCGCGTCGATCGATCGATCGTAAGATCAGATTCGACGGCCGAGAGGAGAGGAAAATTTCGATATGAAAAGATGGCCATTTTTGCGAAAAGAGGCAGTGCCGTTGTGCCCCCCTCCCGACACTTTGTTGGTATTGACAAGAGAGGCTCTCTCTCTCTCTCAGCATTGGTTTCAGTATTTGAAGGGGTGGTGTCTCTCTCTCTCTCTCTCTCTCTCTCTCTCGTCGGCGATGTTGTCGTCGTCGTCGTCGTCGACGTGTAGGTTCTCTCAGGGCTGCTGGCAGGCAGGCAGGGGCGCGCGTCAATAAGCGTCCATCAAGCGTAATGGCAGTGAGCGCCACCTCGGATGCATTTAGATGGCTGTTTAGCCCCGGTTGTCTCGCTGTGGCCTGATACCTTGTCTTCCGCACTTCGCCCGCGCAAGCGGGCGCCAACACCCACTCGCCCACCCCATCGCGGGATCTCATTCTCTATCCTCGTCGCCCTTCCGTCCTCCTCCCCCCCCCCCCCCCCCCCCCCCCCCCCCCCCCCCCCCCCCCCCCCCCCGCCCCCCCCCCCCCCCCCGCGCTCTTCCACCCCCTGACATGTCGCCGCACACTACACCTTAGAGCGCTACCAGCTTCTCGTTTCTCTTCCTCTCTCTCTCTCCCTCTCTCTCGTTCGCTTTCTAGTTGCATACGTGCACTGGATACATTTTTATACCAATGATTTTTTTCCGTTTTTGTGGTAGACTTTCGTTCTATTTCAATATGCTTCCGCAGTCCTTACACTGCATCCATGTTGATTTAACATTGAATGCAAATAAGTAGTTCCAAAAATAAATATATACATTTAAATTTTATTACCCCTTGTAAACTTTGAAGTGTGCAAATCTCAGAAAAATACAAAAATTACTGTTAGAAATTAAAAAAAAAGTTTTTTAAGTAGATTTTGCATATTATTTAGAATATTTAAGTTTCTAATCTTTTTTTCTTTAGAAATTCTTACAACTGGTTGGTAGAAAAATGTTCGGGTGTGTTGCTAAGTTATACATAATACTTATATGTGTAATTCTAAAAAGAAAACGAAAATGGCGTTGAAAAAAAAAATTGGACTACACCACATTTTTTTGGTTCTTTGGGGGTTCTCGAACATGAGAAAAATGTGGTGTGGTAAATGTGCCCCAAATTTTTTTTTTTTTAACACCATTTTTGCGTTTTTTGTGAGAATTGCAGATATAGTTTTTAGTAAAAATCACTAAAAATGGTTACATAAAATATTCCGTATGAGCACTGCAAAGTTTTTTTTTTATACAAAGTGGCACATAAAGATGCTCGTTTTTTTATTCTGCAGTCGAGTATCTCGTATTCTATCCGCTGAGCCACCTCTGGCGCCACTGGCTAGGTCGCTTCATTATACGGTAATTACATTTCTATATGCACTTCATGCTGATCCTTTACGTATATTTCTGCTTCATCACTAACAACAGTTTAAAAATTTTAATTTTCAACTTGATAAACCTCATATCATTTTTATACAAAAAAGTGATAAGTAGCAGTGTATTCTTATACTAAACCGACAGCTGGTTCAATAATTAATGTCTTAAGTGCAAATGTGGCTTTTATTATTATATTAACTACACTGAGAGAAAAAAATCAGTAAAAATGACCAAACTATCGAAATTTTTACAAAATTTTATTTGTAAATTTTTACTGATTTCCTTCTCTCCGTGTACCTGAAATCGACAAGCTATAAGATTGTACCAACATTTATTACTTTTTTAAATAATGCTCCTATAATGTAATCTCCGTAAACTTAAACATACATGGGATTTTTGAAACAAAGAATAATGCAATAAGAGAAGCAGGAAGATCTCGCGCATCCCGGCAATGATTCATTAAAAAAAGTAGCGTCGCCGCGGCTTATCCGCATCGTCAAATTAATGCGGTCCAATCAATAACGGCGCTTTTCTCCTTTTTCGTGCGCCTTTAAATCACAGCCGGGCTAAGCCATGCACGCGGAGGTGCATCATATATATCCGGACGCAGGCTCGCCGCCGCGGTAAAACATTGGCGCGCATTCTCTATATGTATACCTCAGATCGGTCCGAATCGACGTATACTCGCGGCGCGCGTGATTGGTGTGTCTCCCGTTTGCGCGAGTAGAGGCGCACAAAGAAAAACAGAGTGTACGCGCGCGGCGAGACGCGCAAAAAAGGCGAAGAGGAGCGAGAGAGCCGAGAGGCCGGGGAATCGGCAAAATGGCGGGGGATCGGATTAAGGGCGTTATTAACGGACGTTCACTGCTCCCCCTCTTTCTCTTTCGCTTTGAAAGGCATTTATACCTACGCTCCGGCGTCGCGATGCGCGCGGAATACACACCGGTGCGGTGTATAAATATAAATACACACACATATGTGAGCGCAGAGCCGAGTGGAGAGCCGCGCGTTTGCGTGTAAATAAAATGAGCGTTTTACGATATGCTACGCGCCTCGCTGAGTCGCGCGCTCGAGAGTTGATCGAAAGAAAATCTCTCCCTAATGGTTTTTCCTCCTACTGCGTCCTTCCCTTCTACGCAAATATGCATCTTTTTGCGTTACTTTACCTACACTTTCTAAACGCTTAATTACATTTTAAATTACTCGCACAAATTTACTTGCCAGTCGCATATCTCTCAGACTTATTACAGATTTTCTTATCCTGAATTATTTCAATATAACCAAATAATATCGTATTAAAAACAGAAAAGAAATGATCTTTTTTCTTATATACTTGTAATATACGAGGGAGCAATCCGTTATTCTGCGCAATTATGCAAAAGGTGAAGTAGCAAAAATTATTAATCTTTTAGTAAGAGGATTATAAATGTTGCTATATGTTTTGAATATATTGTTACGCATAAAACGGTTCTAATGAAATTATTAAAGTTCACAATACAACCGATTTTCTACAGTTACAGTGGTTTTTTATTCTAAAACTGACTAATTTATTTATTGGAAAATGCAATTTCTTACAAATTATGCGTTACCCCAAAGAAAAGTACATAAAAAATTTTTTTACAAAAAAGAAAATAATAGAATAATTTCTCTATCATTTGTACGCACACATTTGTAGAAAAATTATTGCCCAGACTTTTATCGATATATATATATATATATATATATATACGTGCAAGCTCGCGTATACCCATATGTATACGCACATCCCGGGCGATCGACGCGCGCACGCCTAATGGTAATGATCCCTCTGCGGACCTAATGGCATTTACATTTACTAGAAATCAATGGGACGAGATGGGCAGGGGAGAGAGAGAGAGAGAACGCGCGCGAGTAGAAAAACACAATTATAAATCAGCGTGCCGGCGACGCGTATGGGGAGGGGCGGGGAGGGGGGACGCGCAGCGCTCGGTACAAGAAACAGAAAACGAGAGACACAGACTGCGACGACGACGACGACAACGAGTGTGTGCCGCTGCTGAGAGGAGAGCAGGCGCGGAACGCGAGAGGGATAAGAGCCGGGCATAAATTAAACGGGGCGAGAGGGGGAGGGCGAGCGTGTATGTGTGAGAGAGAGAGAGCGCGAGCGCGGGGAGGGAGAGTGACAAGTTGACTGGCTATGCAAATCTTAATATGCTGAACGCTTTGCGCTCGGCTCGGTTTTTCTTATTTCTCCTCTCGGCTCCTCTTCTCTCCCTGTATGCACCTCTCCCTCGCACTCTCTCTCTCTCTCTCTCGCTCGCACGGAGGAGCGTTTTCTTGTTTTATAAATACTGGCTATTGGTTGTACATAAAGTACATTGATTAGCGATGTTTTTATAATTTATTCCCCGGCAGGGAGGGAGGAGCGTACACCCTTTAGTGCGTATTTTCTCATCATTAAGAACAGACGCTGTAAGTTACTCGTTATGATACGAGAATCGTAGGACTTTTATAACATGCTTAATTTATAGATTTTTTTTTTTATTACTAGAAACATTTTTATTCGCATTATTATTTTCTTGTATAAATTATTTTCAGATCTTTGCTTGAATCAAAATCTCAGAATATTAAAAAACTTGAAAATTATATTGTGAAAGATTTTAGAATTATTATATTTTTAAATATATATGAACGTTAAACAAGAATTAAAATTCCTGAATAAGCGAATAGAAATTTAATTGAATGCAGCATATGCGCAACGAGCTGTAATTTGAATAAAGAAATTGACCACTAAAACTAGTCTATAGAGTTTGAAAAATCTTCCAAACACACCTCATGATTGAAACTTAATTAAACCTCTAAGCCATTAATGTTCCTCGCACACGGGGAGCTACTTGCTCGACTGATCCACACGATTATTAATCGACGGCCACGCATCTCGTAGTCCTTATCTTTGGCAAAAATAGATAAGGAAGATAGTGTAGGTTTCGCCTCGCACATCGAGGCGCGCGTGCGAGTGAGCATAACGAGAGGGATAAACGGAATAAAAGAAGGCGGGGTGGCGAGGCACTTGTAAGGCCGCTCTTAGCGAATGCGAACCGTAATGTATGCTGGACGTACGGCGGCCGCCCTGCTCGACGCCTCGGCCGCCACTAAACAACCCGATGGATGCGCCGATATCCTCGAGCGCGCAGCGTCGTTGGCGGCTTGTCGAGCTCCGCCGAGGACACGCATCCGGAGCGCGTAATGGCCGAAAATTGGCCCTCCGAAGTCTCGCGCGCGATCTTGGCCGCAGCAGCCCTTCTCCCTATATGGTTTTCTCCGCTGCGCGCGCGTGTGATGCGGGAGCGCTGTTAATTAGCCGCCGCGCTGAGCATACATATACCTATACGTACGTCAATGAATGATGCCGCGAGTCGCAGGTTTACGGGATGTAGGAGCGAAGCAGTGTATAAAGCTTTAAGAAGTCTATTTTTCTAAGTTTATAAATAATATATGAACCGTAGTTTATTCGACCGGTTAACTGCTATTCTATCATACACGTACAAATTTGAATAACTTTCTCAATTTTCAATCGATTTTCATAACGAAATACCGCGCAAATTTGGTAAATAATTTACTTGGACCAGTTTAGTACAAAAACTGTAAAAAAGCCTACTAGTTCACTGCGGTTAAATCATAAGCTCCTAATATATTCGATATATATATATCTGAGTCCGAAAATATTCTTTGTGTATATGAAGGCATTTTAAATAATAATAAAAACTTAAAATTTAACAAAAAAAAACCTCTTCAACCGAGTGATTTTTCTTCAAAGAAGCTTATAGAGAATCAGACGTTCGCGTATATATTAGAAATTCTGAGAACCGATAAGACACAGTGTAGCACGTCGGGACGAAATATTGTCCGATAACCCACCTCCTCTTCCTCACTTGGTCAATTGGACAAGAGGAAGAGCGAGGGCGCGTATGCACTCCCGCGTGTACGGGAGGCGCAAGCTAGTAGCAAGGGGGAAGTATTGCACGGGCAGCGAAGCGGGTCCTCCGCAGGATGATACAACAAAGTTGCAGCGGCGGCGGCGGCGGCGGCGGCGGCGGCGGCTGCACGATGATTTAGCCCCGTCCTTAATGGAGCTATAAATACTAGCTTTTCGATAGCGGAGGATGAAAATACCGGCGGCCCGGCGCTGGCCTGCCTCGTCGCTGCGGCCGCGACTATATATCTCGTGTTTTAGGCTCCTGTGCGCGCGCCCACCGCGCATTACAAGCCTTTTAACTGGCAAAGTGTCCACCGCTGTTTGCCCGAACGTGTCATGGTCTCTACACGGTGTCCTTTTCGCTGATGTATTCCGGAGGAAGAAACGAATATACTCGATAGATTTGGCTGAAAATTTTTCTTATGCGGAATAAGCTGGTTCTTTCATGACGTGCATTACCGAAAAGCACAATATTTATATTTTATTATGTAAGAAAGCAAACCCGATGGAAATTAATTCATTATGAAAAAAAATTATTGGTACATGTTGTAATTACTGTGATTAATTTTTTGCAAAAAAGTATCAATTGCTGATTTGATTATACTTCTCGAAATTAGACGACAACGGACTAACATTGGCAATCCATGTTAAAACACTTTTTAAAATTATCATCAATATAATCAATTTTTGTAATGATAAAGGGATTTCTAGATATTTCAATTATCATGTGATGTTACTGAATGAGAGTATGCAATGATCAAAGTCATAGAAAATCTTTTAAGTTTAGAGTAAGTGTTTTTACTTATTTCATCAACCACTGATCCCCAAATTGCAGATGCCACCCTGAAATATCAATATCATATATTGATTTTAAAATGAAGTAAGTATAAGGTAGATAGTTTCATGAAAGAACCACCTTAACAATTTTTTTCGTGTGTAAGATAAAAATTCCATTCAGCATTTATGATTGTTAACTTAACGAAAGTGTTAAAGTTTTCTACTATAAAACAGCGATAAATCACTTTGAATATTTGTAAGTGTGATGAGTGGAAAATGCAAAACTGCATTTGAAGTGCTTTTTGGTAAGGATGCATGTAACCTTGAAAAAGTTCTAATGAAGAAATAGTGGAGCTCTTTATGGGTCAAGTATAAATTCTTGAAGATCCCAGTGCCAACATTCAGTTTACTGTACCGCTCTGGAAATCCAATATTTTCCGAGTCTCGTTTAAATTAATATAATGACTAAATTTATAGTGTTTATTTATATACATATCAGGGCTTATCAGCCGAACCAGAAATTAAAATCGTAACTTAGCAGATCATACAAGACATATACTGACTAGCCGGAAAAAATACACTCTTACAACTCCCGGCAGCCATCAAATATTTATCTGAAGCAAAACTCTCGAAAATTTACAACAGACCGAGGGTAAAGCGCGGCAGCCGATATAAAAACAATCTATAAATCTCGAAGAATCTTATCTGTACCGTTCCCACGCGGACGGGTAAGCGCGGGTTCTTTGCTTTTCCACTTGCCGCTTCATTCTCGCTCGCTACACCTCCGCTAAGCCCTAATCAATCTGCAAATATTTTACTATGATAAATATGCCTGCTCGTGGGTAGCGCGCGCGCGAGTTTGATACTATCCCCATTAAAAGTCGCTTCGCCATTGTTGCGGCAGCGGCAGCTCGCTCAATATCGCCCACGTTAATCGTGAATTATTATTATTCATAGACAGCTAAAACGAAAGGCCAAAACGGGGCGCGCGCGCAAGCGCTCGCGTAAAACGCGTTTGTCACTGGAGAAACAGCGCGCGCTACCGCTACTTTTCTCTCTCCCTCTCTCTCTCTTCTCGTCTCTCGCTGTATCGAGGGAATGAGGGGGGAAACGAGAGAGAGAGAGAGAGAGAGAGAGAGAGAGAGAGAGAGAGAGAGAGAGAAGGAGAAAGGACATAAGCGGGCGCGAGCAACCCTCCCGCGAAGCTTCGCGAGCGCGCACGGGCAAACATTCGCACTTATCTCGAAGCCCGTAAATATTGCTCATAGAATATTACAGGGCCATAGATCTCCCGCGCGTTCGCTGTGCGCCGGTTACCCCTCTGCCACCCCCTGCACTCTCTCCCTCGCCCCCCTCTCTCTCTCTCTCTCTCTCTCTCGCTTCCTGGCTCGTCCCTTTTAACTTCTCGTCCGTCCCTCTTTTCCTGACGTTAGCTTCGAGCCTTTATCGAATAAACGGCCCGCATAATCATTCCCCATTCTCGCCTCGTGCTCTTCCCGTGCGACGTGCTACACTTGTGCGTGTGTGCGTAAGTACATTTACCGGGCTAGTGCGAGCGTCGATGTGTACACGCAGAAGTGTATAACATGATGCATGGAATTACACTGCATAGACTATGTACATATGAGTAACTTTACTTTGTGTTTTTGCTTTTTCCGGTCTTGTCGGGTTTTCTATAATAAATAGTCGATGGTTATCAATTATTTGGAATGGAGCTGATCAAATTAAACATTAACGATTTTTTCTTTTTTTGAAGCATATTTTGGTATAAGTAATTTTAATTAATTTGAAATAGATGGATTAAAGATTTTAATATTGAGACAAATTATTCGTCTTTTAAATTAAATAATAAGAAAGTCAACAGTGTATAAGTTGTTGTATGAGTGAGCTTAAATAAAAGCTCGAAACGTCGACAATTAAAATATTGGGTTTGTCATTTTGCCACCTTTGACATTCCCTCCTCCTGGACAGCAAGACCATCAGACTCCTTAATTCAACTTCAAATAAGAAAGTCAATAACAGAGTTAACGTGCATGCATTCAATTTACGTTTAACATATCAATTCAGACATTTTTAAAACTTAGTAATACAATAATGTCAGTTAATACAGGTATAATAAATTAAAATAAATCTACTTTTCACTATTATCCATTAAAATTCCAAAATTTGCGTGTTTTGAGAAATGCACCTCAAGATTTACTACAAATGTTACAAATGTGCGTTATGCATTTCGGCACACTTACTTGCATACCTGCTAAATTCGGCTTGGGGCGCGAGTCCGTAACACGGAGACTCGTCAGTGCTATAAAAATATTTGTTGTTCTGCAACGCAGGCGCCTGCGACGAAAATCAAATGCGTGTGCACATGGCCCGCGATAAATAACATACGGCGTAATACATAGTCATCATAATTTGCCGACGAGCGCACTTAGAGCGTTATTTACAAGCGGTAACAAGAGCAGACAGAAGCCGCGCGGATCCTTTAAGCGGTGTGGCGCGTGCGGGCGCGCTTAAATTATGAAATTGTCACTATTAGTAACGGTACAGAAGGTATTAATGGCACGCAACAGAACAATTCTGGCGGTACACGTATGGCGGGCGAAAAACGCAAAAACGTAGACGGCGAAAAAAAGGAAGGCGACATCAGCGACGGGCTAAAGACACCAGCCAGCGCAGTCGCCGATAAATCAAACCTGTTTTCAACGCTTCGCACGGAAGTACAATGAAACGGCGCAAGGAGAAAGAGAGATAGAAGAAGATCCCGGAAAACCCAAACAATTGAAGAAGAGCCGCTCAAGAGAGCGAGAAAAAAAAAGGGAGGGGGGGGGGGGGGGGGGGGGGGGGGGGGGGGGGGGGGGGGGGGGGGGGGAGACGGCGCTCGAAAATATCTTTGGCAGGGGCCATTCGGCGCTCTAATTGAAACGTGCTGGAAGGCCCCTGTGAAGATTATAAACGTAGCGTACCGAGCTACGGCGCGTGCGCGCGCTGTCCTAACTGCCGCGGAATGAAATATCATTTCAGCGAATAAATTATACTCACCGGAAGCAGCAGGCCGCGCGCGCAATTTTTGGCGTCTCTCGCGCGACTATCTCGTCAGAGCGCGAGACTCGCGTTAAGCAGGCTACCCCCGAAGCTCCTGCGCACGCGCACGTGTAGGTATATACGCGCGCAAGCGTCTCGGGCCTATCGACTCTATTTAAATACACGTCAGTGGCGGGTGAATTATAGGACGGGCCGCGTGATTTGTGACGAGCTCGCGCTCCCATTAATTACCGCGCAGCATCTTTCCTCGCCCCTGCGAGAGACGCGCGCGCTCTCTCTCTCTCACTCGTTATACTTCTCTCTTTGGGGAGAATTCGCGAGAGGCTATAGAGGAAGATGCTTTGAGCGCGAGGCTATCTGCACCATTTTGCCGTGGATGTTCCGCGGAGCTTTTTTTTCCTTACCTCCTTTTCCCGATATTTTTGCGAGTTTGTTATTTGCGATCGACTGCGCGTCATCGGCTGTTTTCTTATATGGCTTTCTGCGTTGTAGTGGAGTTTTATCATCGTGCCGATTGAAATACGACCGGCCGCTCGCGTTATAGGAACTTTTTCCTCCTTTTTACATAGCGAGCCGACAAGTCACTGATTCAAATATTCCTCTTTTTATTTCGCTAACAGTGATAAGGCTGCATGTAACGCTTATGAACATCACTCCCGTGACTGACCAGGATAATGATTTACTTTTTTATTTTAATCCTCACTTTTACCAATCGTATACCTGCTTTTTTGTAATTAATGTAACAGTTATTTTTATATAAAAATATCAATTTCTGCAATCATGTTTCAACAGTTTTACACAGGAAATGTCATCCAATTTGTAAATAATTATTCCTTATCAATATTTCTACTACCTATGAATTGATCTTGTTAATTTGAATTCTAATGTTATTTTAGTTTGGCTACACAATCGTCGAAATTCGCCTGTAAGCACGTAGTTTACTGGTCATAATCATAATAGAAGCATATTACTCACGGCTATTCCAAAAAGGCAGTTCGACGCAAAGCACAATATTTTGACTTGTATTTATACCATCATTTCCTCCGGTACTTTCCTTCTCTTTTCACCCCTGCAGTCGAGACAGAGACAGAGACAGAGAAAGAGAGTGGAAGGGACGGCGAAACGCTGCGAAGCAGATTGGAAATCCGTCGCGGCTCATGATGGACCGCGCTCGCACTCTCTCTCTCCCTCTCTCTCTCTTCTCGTGAGAAAGAGATATGATGAAAGGACAGCCGCACGAGCGAACGAGACGCTATATGGTGCGCAGAGAAGGTACATCTACGTGTGTATATGTACGTGTGTATATGTAACGCACCAGCTTCACCTCGGGCGACGCGAAAGACGAACGGCGGCAGGCGGTGGAGAGGCGTGAATGATGCGGAGGCGGGAGGTACGCGCTCACGCAAACACACGCGGCCTGGGATTATCAGCGAACCTGATAATTCGAAGGTGGGGCGCAGAGTGAGAAAGAGAGACCGAAAGCTGGAGGGAGAGAGAGATAGAATAACGTAAGCGCTTTTTTAGCGACGATTGTGCGCCACGCGCAGATTCTAATCTCCGACACAGGAAACAGATTTTGCTATCGCATTATTAATAATTCCCGGTTTGTATAGCTATAATAAGGAACTGAGAATGTATATCGCAATTGCCATCGATAAGAAACCTCTGCGCTGCGGACGGCTTACATATTGATTTGTATTTTGATTTCTGCCGTATAAATAAAACTGGCTTTCTTCTGCGTTATTGATAAACGCAGATGCAGCTTTAGAAACTTTAAAACCGACGATCGTAATTGGGAGTTTTATGAAAATAGAAATGATCAGTAGCTTGCTATGATCATTGTATAGCTACTGAGTAATTATATATGACATCTCACTAAGTTAATGATTTACCTGAATTTTTTTAATCAGTTAATTAAATAAAGCAACTTGTTCAAAATTAAAAAGGTGATAAAATCATTGAATTAATGTATTTATATATAAATATATGAAAAGAAAAAAACGCAAAAATACGCCAGGCAAACCCATATTTATGTAAAAAAACCAATAATACGAGACTGATAAACAAGGATCCATAACTTTGTCCTTCTTTAAAGTTTGTGAGCCGAAATAGCCATCAGATATCGATAAAGCGTCAAATCAATTCGAATCTCAGAAATTAATTATCCGCTTAAAAAGAGCCGATCGAGCGCGGCGAACGTCTCCGAAAACTCCTCTCTTCTCTCCTAGCACGTGCATAACCGTGCAGTCACACGCATCCCTATATACCTGCCCTTCCCTCCCGTAAACGCCAATAATCATAAGTCTCACAAAGCCGCCTAATTTCGATCTTGCGTTTCCCATCGCGCGCTTGCCGGCCGATTCGTTCCGCGCGTCAATGTGAAGA
This sequence comes from Torymus sinensis, assembly GCA_030522985.1. Taxonomy (NCBI): domain Eukaryota; kingdom Metazoa; phylum Arthropoda; class Insecta; order Hymenoptera; family Torymidae; genus Torymus; species Torymus sinensis. Next base: position 702 of record JAPYZP010000558.1, on the reverse strand, counting down.
AGCCTAACTCTCTTTCTCCCTATGTATAAATATATCTCACCCTCTCTCTCTCACTTGCGCGCGCGCGGCAGCCTATCTCGCGAGATCGGTTCGTGATGCGCCGGCTAATCGTCGCCCGGCAATAAATATCACCGTTATACGCCCCTAACCGCGTGCGCGGCCGCTCTCGCCTTTCGTATATACGCGTATCAGTGTGCGCACGTTACAGTTCTGCCTCTTTCGCGTGAGGCCCGTGTATGGGGCTGGGATTATCTGTTGCTCTAGCTAGATTTTTAGCGCGATGTGAAAATGAAAAAATAGCAGAGACGTCTTTTGATAGGTAGGAGTGAGGCATGCGAGTGCTGCGCTATTCTATTTTTGTATCAGACTCGTGCAAAAAAAAATCTGCGGCGTGGGGTTGGCCTAAAAAGTGTGTAATACTTATTATAGGTTGTATTAATTAATAGCCAAATTCGTCGGAAAAGATTGAAGTCGGAAGAACTTGGGAAAAAATTCCAAAAGTGATGTTTTATAATAATATATAAAAAAACTTATACAAAAATATTTTTTTTTGTGGATTTTCAATATATTTTCTTACCACATTATATGTTAAAACGAAACATCCTGATATACAACTTGTTCTGAAAATGTATGTCTTACACAAGATCTTCGTATAGAGCGCGAAATTCTAAGAAACAAGTTCCATTACCATTTTTCGATATG
>JAPYZP010000557.1:0-23319 GCA_030522985.1 Torymus sinensis | reverse complement strand
TTTAGTGAATTTATTTTTTTAATTTTAATTTAATAAACAAGAAATCGATAAATTATTTTGAGGAAGCTAAGTGCCAATGAATTGGCAGCGGTTTTAAGACGCAAGGATAAAAAATGAATCTTTTAAGGAAATAGCCATGTAATACGGAAAAAAGAAAAAAAAAATTTATTCATCAAGAACAATATTCCAACATTCATTAAATTTTCTACAACTCAAGAAAAAGTCTATATAAAAATAACAATAACCACCAAAAAATTTCATTTGCAGGACTTCAAAACTCAGTGTCGCCGAACCTCTCGCCGGTGGACGTGGCCTCGCTCGCGGCGGCCATGCGCATGGGCAACAACGGTGACATGGGTGGCGCGGGTCAGGGCTCGAACGCCGGAGCTGGCCAGCAGCAGGGCGTCCAGTCCTCCGGCAGCGAGCAGGCGCTGAGGCTACAGCAGGCCGAGGCACTGCTGCGCTCGCAGGCCGAGCACGCCCTCAGGCTCGCGGTAATAAAACTCTCTCTTTGCGCTCCATCCCATTCCCTTCCTTCTTCATTTTTCTCCCCGGAGAGGGTCGCTAATTAAGGGTTAAACGGCGAACGGATTACGGGAACGAGTGTCGCACGTATATACGCTGCGGGGGAGTGGGAAAGAGATGGGTCTCTCGTGTAGCAGAGGTTTATTTTGGCACGAGGGGACGCGCGTGTCTTTTTCAAGCGTTAATTAATTTCGCACCTGTTTGGCGGGGAGATGTTGTGGGTGCGCGCGCGTGTCTCAATTAAGGCCTCGGGTAATTGATACGTGCGTTTGTCTTTTTTTTACCGAAATTTTGGAATTGGAGTGTTGGGAAAGTTAATGTAAAATATTTTTCAACGCCGTTTATTTCATCCGCAAAATATTTTCAATCATCAACGAATATTTGGAATCAATAAACAATAATATATTTTATTTAATGAACCGATAAACAGTAAGATTGTACTTGTGCATGTGTAACTAATAAGGTTGTAACTGAAGTATGCACATGGCTTATTACAGGTATCACAAGCGGCTGCAGCAGCGGCGAGTTCCGCGAATGACATGAGACATCACCTGGGACAGCACAATGGCGGTGGTACGACTGGCATCCCAGGACACCATACCAACCAGCAGCTATCTCAGCAAGACACACTTTCTCCAGAGCTAGGTAAATATCAATTTTTCTATTCGCTGCTTAAATCTCATGTATATACGTTGCAATAACAATATTGTAAAATGATTGTTTGTTATGAACAAGTGTGAGACGAACTTTTTGTAAAACAATACACTTCTAAAAGATTCTTCAATGGAAATATAGCATTAAATGTTGTTAATTTATAATATTTTGTTCTGATTTGTGAAGAAAATAGCTTCTTAAGGGATACAAGTCAATATTAAGTGATACAGGCTCACATCGAAGATAAAAACCTGAATTTTGAATTATAGGCAATCTTTATATTGTAACCTAAAGGTCATCACAGAGACTAATACTGACCTTTTTCTAATGTGCAGGTGAAGCGCTACGACTGGAGCACGCCTTGAGGCTCCACGGGGACCCACGTGCCCTGAGCTTCACCCTCCAGCACGTCGTTAACCAGCAGAACAACCAGCAACCATGAAAATTTGGGTACTACTGAGACGAGTGGACCCCTTGGACGCAGGACAACTCAGCGTCCACCTCCATCAACTCGATGGACAATCTGCAGCAGCAGTTGCAGCAGCACCAGCAGCAGCAGTTGCAACAACAGCAACAGCAGCAGCAGCAACAGCAGCAGCAGATGTCCTTGGGTACCGATCAACAGCAGCCGCAGCAGCCACAACAACAACAGCCACAGCAGCCGCAGCAGCAGGGAGGTGTGAAGCTGACGATTCCTCAGATCCACGACGATCAGCGTGGCATCAAGAGGAAGGCCGACGAGATGAGCGGCAACGTTGTCGAGAACGCGTAGGATGTGCGTTCTCGCGCCACTACTGCGTCCAAGTGAGCGGTCAATTCGCAATCACTCATTGTCTCAGCTAGTAAAAAGAATGAAGAATAGAAGAAAACGGATTACGCAAGAGGTAGCAGCAGCACCCACAAAGTTTGATTGAAAAAAAAAAAACAAACAAACAAAACAGAGACTCTCGTGCGCCCTCTCGATGACGAGCAGCGGCGCTGAGATACCCCCGAGTACAACGCAAGTATTTTCCACGAATGACAATACGAGAATAATCTAATGTTTAGAAGAAAAAAAAAGAAAAACGAACGACCGGCAGGTGAGAGCATCAGCGGCAGCAGCAGCTGACAGCAGAGCGACGCGCGCACTGCGTTATAACGTATACGTTAACGCGAGAACAATTATATATTGTACAATTCTATCGACGCGTTTAGCGAGGACGCGTTGCGAGCACCACGCGCGCCGCGAGTGTCCCAACGATCGACCGCGCCACTCCTACGGAGGAATTGCGAGCATAAAAGAAGAAGAAGAAAAAAGACAAGCAACCGATCGTTGGGGCAGCCGCGACACGTGCCACCCGTTAGGACGTAAGAGCAGCGACTGTTCTCGACCAGAACCACAGTCGCTCCCCGGTCGGCAACGTTTAAATAAGAACGAGATATAGACAGATCATCCGTTGTAGGACGTCGGGCGCGCAAACAGCCCGTCGGCCGCGCGACTATCGGCAGCCGAAGTATGATGCGCTTCACGCCGACATTGCACAGTCGCGCGCGCTTCCGGGCCACGTAACTCGCAGCCCGGCGCCCGCAGACGTGCCATAATTAAAATAATCCGAACGATAACAGGGAGAACCGCGCTAGGCGCACCGCCGTCCGAATGAGGTGGACGGGGTGCGTTGATCGCGGAGCGGCCGGGTCTCGGGCCACCCAACGTCGCTCCGCGTGCACGCGCCGGAGCTCATAATATTATATATAAATAATACGGGAAACTCCGTTTCCTTGGAGGATACAAGGTGAGGAGTTGATTAAACAAGAAAAAAAAACTGACATTGTATAGGACTTGTACCAGACTTAAGGTTCCCCCTGAACTTCCCCCCCACACACCCACTGATAAACTTTCCCCTCAATCCCCCCCGTACTTCTATACAAAGCGCAAGTAATTTTTAAGGGAGTCGCGTATAAGGGAGAGAAAGAGTATGAGATGACGAGTTGTTTATAAGATGTATGATAGAGGCAGAGTAAAAGCGCGCGAGATTAAGACGGATTAATATACACGTGTGCGTACTTTCGCGACGCGCGACGTCGTCCTGTCGGCATCGGTGTGTATAGAGTACGTAAAATAAGGACGCGAGGCATACGCGTTTTAAGGGGAAGGGCGCGCCGTCGGCGTATAATAATTAATAATTGAAGATTGATAATAATAAAAATAGGGAGTAACGCTGCGGGCGCGACGGCGTGTCCCGTCCGATCCGAGTATACATATATTATTAGAGCGCGCGCGCGCGCGCGCAATGATACGCCGTGAGCGGGACGATATGACGCGTATAGAGATGAAGATTGACGTCGCGCGTACGCGGAGTCGAGGATATACGCGACACGTGTGAAAAAAAAAACGTTGACGGTGTTTTAAAGATGATGATCATTGATGATGATAAGGATTAAACGATGATTAAAAAGAAGATGAACAAAATAAAGGACGAGACGCTTGACTGACTGACACTCTATTTCACACGTGGCGAAAGCCGCACCCGAACTCATACACACCCACACACACACACACAACCACATGCAATTTGAACATATATTGTGTATGTATATATATGCGTGATTTTACGTACTGCACGCATGTATATGTATATCGTGTACATACGTGAGAGAAAGACACATTTTTGAACATATTTCGCGTCATTACACATTCGTGCAAAGCGACACCAATGATGATAATGATGAATTGTAAATCGTTAGTAATATACATTGATTACGAGAGATATACATGCTCACCCTGTACAACACACAACACGAACAAACGCAGTACTACACGCACTCTCATCACAAAAATGATTGCAAAAAAAAAAAATAATAAAATACATTGAAGATGCGCGCAACTGTGCTCGTTAAAGCACAAAAACTATTAGCTCGTAAGCGAACAAACAAAATATAATTATTACAAACAAGTTATATTATATATATTATATATACATGCAGAATATGACGAGAGGGGAAAAAAAAAATTAAGAAGCTCTAAGAAAGCGTAAAAAAATCATCGCGACAGATGAGACGATGAAAATGAAGAGAGATAAAAAATCTAAATGCTAAATATTATATATATTATATATATAAATATTATAAATAATTGAATATAGGGTCTATGAGACTAGCGTAGATAGGCGAAAAAGATAAAGTGAGTGAGACTATAAGAAAAAAGCGTGTGGGAGAGAGTGAATGGGAAATTCGCGCGCGTGAATGCGTTTATTCGAGCGATTGTTTAAAAAAAAAAATAAATAAATAAGAGATACGCCAGCGTGAGTGCGACGAGAAAAAAAAAATATGCGTGAATGGAGAGGCGCGAAGAGAACAAATTTTTCTGCGACGGGCGTGACTGAGCGTAATCTGAGGTCCTGTGATCGTTACTAAGCGAAATATTTTTTTATTTCCGATATGTAAACGCGTAATGAAATTTTGCGTCGTTTCGAACTTTTTACTTGCAATATATACCGTTACGTTCTCGCAATACTATTAGGGAAGGCAAAGAGATAACACGAACAAAATGGATAAAAAGCGTAAAGCAAATGGGTGGGTTTTTTCGGAGGGGTCTAAACAGACGAGGTTCTAAAATAATCGAGATTAAACAATCGATTGGTAATTGAGACGGGAATCGAACAAAGGAAAAATAAAGTTAACGGGGTTGAAAAAAAAGGGAAAACACGATAGCAAAAAGGCACAAAAATGAAGGCAAGTCCGTTATAGGTTCTAACGAAGATAAAATATAAAGGGGCGCAGCGGCGGTCCGCTGACGAAATATCAGCATCGTCGACGGTTCGCCAAGTCCTTTTAGAGTCGTGGTCGTTCGCGCTTTCGATGGGAATACCTTTCGACGAGTCCAAACGATAGACGGAAAACCGCAACATCAACCAAAAAACAAAAAATCAAGCAAACAAAAAGTAGGCGAGAGCAAAAATGTCGTTGACCGAAGAAGGCGAGTCGAACGCTCGCGTAGCGTTTAATTCATACTCGAGACCGCGAAGAAATTTACGTTTGGCAATGGCAGAATGCATTTTTTTCGAACGATCAAAAAAAAAAGAAAGAAACGTGAGAAAATTAGCGAATAAAAGTGGTTTGTGACTTTTTTACATACTGTGAGCGAAAAATAAAACGGGAAAATAAAAAACGAAACTTTGGCACGCGATCGCGATCGCGAGAGTTAGAGTTGACGCTATCGTATATGGCGATTTCGACGCGGGCTTCCGAGATCAGCTGGGCATTTTTGTCCTTTCGCAACAGCCGCGTCGCCCAGGGCCTTTCAACTATCGGGACGAGAATATTTAAAGAACAAAAAATAATAAAGTGGAAATCGGAAAATTTTCAAACGATCGCTAAAGGATTCATCGTCTAAGCTACATTTTATCGATCGGCGCCGCCTCGTCGCGGGACTCGCTTGACGCTTCGATCTCAATTGATTGAATAAAAGAAAAATTTTGTAAATTATATATTTATATATAGGAAAATATTGATTGTTGTTGAGAAATTGGAGATATATTTAATTATTGCGTGTTTTTTAGTATCGAAGCGAAATCTTTTTATTGGAATAGCTTTATATTTGTGTAGGTGTTTTGCCTGCTTATTTTAAGTAATTTTAAGTAATATTAAAAGTTTTACAAAATAAGGATAAATTGATGATGTTTGAAAATTGATAGCATTTTAGCAATTTTTATAGAACAAAAAGTACCTCAAAAACGATTGTAACGTTTGAACATTGAGTGTGGTGAGAATTGTTTTCCTAGTGAGTTAAAAGAAATAATTCCTCGTAAAGATCTTGAGATGTAACCTCACTATTAGAGCAATTTTAGCTGTACTTGCTAAGTTAATGAATTAAAACAACAATATATACGGTCAATTACATAAGGAAACAGTATTTGAATATATAAAATAGCAAATAAAATCAATATTAAATTTTGATACATTTTATGAATCGAACCAAATGAGCTCTAGCAGATGAAAGAAAAAAAACGTGTTGTTCACTACAAATCAGTATTTATTTTTAACGAAAGCCTAAAGAAAAAAGTAAATCATTCGTTCTTAAGCGTAGGAAGCAGAGTCGAGCGAGTCCCGTGTGATGCACGCGCGACGATCATAATATATTGGTCGGTTTTTACGTCGGTTCTTACTTTTTAATTGACAGGATGTTTAATGAGTATAATGGTATATGTAATTACAATTTTTATCGCCCCCAGTGATGATAAAGAATTTTTCGTTACAGAGAGTTTTTTCCTCGGATTAAGTAGTATGTAAATACACCTCTTGATATTCACGCAAGCATAAAGAATTATCGATAACTTAAACGAAGTACATAAACGCAATAGGGTTAGTTTTTCTATGTAAATACCTAAAGCGCGGCGGCGAGTGCGTACCCTCGCCCGCGTAACCAAACGATAATATACTTTTATCGACCAGAGCTTCTGTTTTGTGCGTCGATTCGCGCGGGCAATGTAAAACGTGAATTACACAAGCATCACACATACGAAAGCAGTGTGACCGGAGAATATTATAAACTCGCCTAGCTGGGATGCGCTCGCGCCTTGTGCCATTCCTGACGATTCTTTCTTGATCGAGAATTTCATTTCGGGAAGGGAAATCCGTCGGAGGTAGGCAAAGATCGCGAGTGCCTTGAGGTGCCAGCGAGTTCGAATTTTGTCAAAGGGCCAAGCGGCTTCGATCGGGAAAATTCTTGTTTTTTCTTTCTGCGAAATGCAAAACGATGAATATGCGGTATTGACAAAAAAGACTCGTGACACGCGGTATACATACATCATTCACACTGACACACAGCCACTATCATGACACACATTGGCATTGCGACTGATCGTGAGAGCCTTTTTACGAACATCGAAGAAACACACTTTTCACCTACAAGCACTACTCGTGTCATTGGATAGGGACCAATGTTATTCGTATACGTCTGTTAAAATTTCTTTTTTTGTAGTTTCGGTTGTTAAGCTACGGTAGCTAATGCTTTTCGGATAATAGTCTCCTAAACAATGAAACATCAATACTTAAAGGAGATCGCGAACTTTTTCAATCCATGCAAAGACGTAGAAACAAGAAAAAAATCGAATATTTAGTGCCTAATCGAATAACATGTCTTGGGCTTTTTAATCGTACGAAATTGAAAAAAATGAAATTCTAGTATTTTAGCACGGTTCGAAAATATAAACTTTGGCATCCGGGATGTAAAACATTGCTTTAACTTTAACGTTCAAGTTTTTAATCAAACGTATTTTTTTGTTTATTTTTCTTGGTCCCTAGTAAGATCCACGGCAAAGATGAGCGAAAGCACATTAATATGTCGGAAAAACAATAAAACCTACACCAACCATACAAAACATCCAAATACCAAAATACAATACCTCGAGTCGAGTACGATCCTTCACCTAACAACCACCGCAAAACCGTAAAACAATTTCTCGGAATCAGTGATTTTCGTAAAAAGAAGGAACGGAATCGACGAAGATCCGGTGCATCCTAACGCGTTTTTTTAACGCTGGCCGATGATTTTCAGCTATTCGGCTATCCAAGCAAAAACAAGAAACAAACAGACACGCGCAAAATTATATTACAAAAAAAAAACGAATTCGCCCGTTAAGTAATGCGAGCCGTGCCCCGCGAACGTGTACAATAAAAATAAAAAAAAAATCTCTTTTTTAAACATTAATGGAAAGGTGAATAAAAAAGACGAAGGAAGAAGCCACAATTTAAACAAATAGCTCGTAGTGTATGTTCTGTAATCGATTGAAAGTTAAACCGCGACGATTCTTAAACGAAACGTGTGTAACGTAAACAGTAAAGTAACGAAGTAAATAAACGAATAAAAATAAAAAAGAAACGCGTCGAGGCGTCGCGAAAACCGGACGCGGAGCCGTACATGAACACGTGAAGCAGGATGAGGAGGGATAAGGACGCGATGACCGTACCGGCGCGCGGCGGTCTTCGTGCGTCGCAAACACAAAAACCTCGACGAGGTTTACCATACAGGCGCCGCGTCGCGCTTTGCGGCGCTGAGACGCGTGAAAAAAATCCAAAAAAAATTTACAAATATATTGATTTACATATGCCCGTAACCGTAAGAGGGCCAGCGGCGCAGACGCTGAGTATCCGCTCACCAATGGGACTATACGACTCGGCCCTTCGCGCGTTTTTACGACTCGCGGACGAATCGCGGACGCGGCGGGTATAATAGGAGTCCGAAAGGACGAGCAAATACGCCTCCGCGTACCACGCGAACATGAACGAGCGATCCGCAGTTGAAGAATGTAATAAAACAGCCGAGAACAGGCACGAGCGATAGTACGAGAATGATGATGCGAAAAAAAAATAGAAGAGGGATCTCCCTCTGCAAAGCAGGCCCTGCCAATAATCTTAATCTACATGTAAATTTGCCTAAATGTTTATTAATCTAAAAAATGCCATAGCCCGGATGCGCTGGTGCATACTCCCAGCGCATACACACTCACAAATACGACTCGACTTATTGAAAAAAAATGAAAAGTGCCCGTTCCAATGGGAACCGAGGCATTTTGGTGAGGCGGCGAAATTGGTGATCGCCAGCCGAGCCACACAGACGTAATATAAATAAATATCAACAACGATACATGACATTCAATATATGCCACCCCAGCAACACACAGTTATACGGACGCACGCGGCAATGCCCATGCCGACGTGACGGCCGACCGGATTACAAAAATTAATAAACAAAAATAAGCCCTGGATTTTTGGAATACAAAGGGCGTGTGCGACCCCGCACGCCCCTTCAATTCAATTACATTCGCATACACGGGAGGCGCGCGCTACAAGCGCGACTCTCACAACACACTACACCCTACAACTACACTCAATTACACTTTACACTTGAAAGAAATACACACGCTACGGATATGTAAAGCCAATTGATTTTGTAAATTGCCCAAAACGTTTGTAAACTAGAGGAAAAATACACATTTGGCTAATGCACTCGAGAAGTATTTCACTGGAATGAAGAGAAAAAATTCGCGATCGTCGAAGCTCGGCGCGACGCGAAGACCAGCGCGCCTCGATTCGAGACAATCACGACGCGGGAATTACCGAGCGCCAATTGGTGGGGGAAGATCGTCACGTGAGATTTCTCCGCCAATCGGACGCGAGAGTGAACAGCGTCGTGCAGTCGAGAGCGTCGCGTGTTGCTTTGCTCGCGCCGAACCGTCGTCGAGTATTCGGACCTAGAAGGAGCAAAATTTTTTGTACAAAAAAAGATGATAAAAAAATGAAACTTCGTACGTTGCAAGATGGATATTTACATTCAACGGCGAATTCGCGGCCTTCGTTTGGATGCACTTAACATTCAAAAAACAACACCCGGACACGACCAATTACAGATCGGTACGCTCGCGTACCGACACATACACAAACCCTGATTATGACTGACCCGGATTTGACGTTTGAAGATGACCGAACCGTGTAGTTCGATCGCGTTCCAAGTGGTAGCACACACCACCCGTGACCATAAAGAACGACAGATAAATGAGAGATTGGAAGCCGACATGAAGAAGAGGAGACAAGCGACGCGACGCCGCATAGGAGGCGAACGATTCACAAGTACAATCTTGGCGTCGCGTCGCAAACCCCCAACATAAAAGTCCGGCTTTTAAAAAAAAAAGTAAATATATAAAAACGCAGTAAATAATGCGGCTTTAATCAAGCAAAGAAAGTTCGTTTGTTTTCGATCGGGTTTTAATTTTTTAATGAAATAATCTTGCAGTAAAACGAATACTCGAGCAGCGCGCATCAGCTTGCAGAGCATCCCCGGTTCGTGCCTCGGCGTGCAGCCGAGTTCACGAGATCGAGAGAAGGCGAGGAGAGCTGACGCGTGCACGCGCGTATTTCCGATAAACCGTAATAATGCGCAGCAATGAAAACCGACAGTCTAGCAGTGCGAGCGCCTCGGCGTCTACACGTGTCTTCACGCGTGCGGATCACAGTCCGAGCCTCCGTGATTAAAAACCGGAATAAGTTGTTTAAATGTCCACTGTATAAAAGAGAGCCAATAGTCGTTAAGGCGGCAGGTCCCTGAGCCTCGGAAAATTTCAATTGGATCGACAAATTTCAAATTCTAAAATAAATGTCCTTCAGACACGTTTCGAGATTTCTTAAAAATTAATGAAATTCAACTTTCTTGGTCAACCACTTTTCGAACTAGAAAAAAAAAAGAAACTTTTCAAGTTTAATAAAAAAATAATAAGTGAATAAAGTTTGGGTCGGACCTGCCGCGCCAACGCCGGCCGATGGAGACCGGCTCTGGAGATTTGCCGATTTCTGGAGCTAATTCCTCCCTCGGCGGGCGTAGCACTTAATCAAAATATTCTCCGATGTTTCGTTCAACGGGAATATATTTATTTTTCCCCTGAAACCCAAAGCTCATAATCCTCCGTATGCGAGTCCGAGCCGATGTCGTATAACGAAATTGGAAAAAAATTAGCATTTGTTCAAGAAGATTTCGCGTGTATTAAAAATAAGATAAAATAATACGAAAATTCATGAAAAATCGATGTGAAATAAGTGATGAATATAAACGTTATATAGTAAAATAAACCGTCGAGTGGGTGCCTCTGTAAGGGTTTTTCCGTTACAGTACAACAGATTTTTCTCAAATATAAACCACAACAGTTAGTAGTGCTAGTAGGAAACAGTAATTACAGTGTACCGCAGTTAAACAGTTAATAAGTATAACTTAATACAGGAAGCACGTCGTCGTCTTTCTCAGTGTCTGCTCGTCGTGTAATGCAACCGCAGTCATCGCGCCAAGCGTGGAACGATTTTATTATTATATACACATACGTATTTAAATTCAAACAAAATCCGATGAACCGCGAGCAAAAAAATAAGATACGAGACAAAAAATACGAAACATTTCCCTCAATTACGAGAGAGTCCTCCCATGATCTTCCCAGGAGCACTCCTCGTTCGAAGGATCCTCCTCTTCAAACGCAACAAAAAATCTACGAAATCCTGCGGAATTTGATCTTCCAATCTAAAGACGAAACAAATCCTCAGACGGGGAGACGTTCTTCCATCATTTCGAAGACCACATCCCTACATCCCTCTCCGATGAAAAATGCAAAAAAAAAGAATCATAAAAATTCCGCTACCCCAGTCCATTTGTCCACTGAAGTGATATCCCCCTCCAGACCCCGTGTGCTCGTTCCATTCGTCGGTAACAATGAAAACCAGAAAACAACTCACACGTAAACGTCACGCGGGAATCTACGCATAACGAGTAATTTATCGATAAATAAATGTAACTAAGTGTTCGTAGTCTAGACAAAGTACGTTGTAATGTACTCCGAGTATAGGTGGGAGATAAGGCGCGATGGAGCCGTTTATTAATAAACTTTAACAGGATAAACAAACCGCAAGCAGATTAATTAACCATAACCGCTCAATTGTCAAAGCTCTCACAGCTCTTTTCAGAGTACAGCCAAGATGATATTGTTGATTAACCACAGATAAATATCCATATTCGCATACATGCATAACTACTTAATTATTAATTACCGTATCAAGAATAAACAGTGTTTAAATAAATAAATGCGCGATCGCTATATCACACATACGTCGCGCACTACAAGCGCGGAGGCACTCACTGCGGTAGGAGGACTTTATGTAACAGTAAAGCCACAGCTAGACTCGGCACTCGGACACGAATCGGAGGGTATCCGTACACGCGAGATACCGTCTGTTCTCGATCCCAGAATAAAAGGTACACGCGATACTTTTATCCTTAACAACAAGTCTTGATAACCTCATCACGGACTAGTAAGATCACGTTCGGCACAGGATTTTACATTTCCTCGGAATCTTAGCATCCTGAAGAGAGGTTATCATCATAAACGAAAGCATTGCAAGGCCTTTGAAGCAAGGATTGAGAAAGGGGTAAGCTCCGTGTGCGGATTTCCCTTTTTCATTGAACTTTACAAACGAGTGCAGCCTTGGGTTCTTTCACTTATGGCGTTGCTTTTAAAGAAAACACAATACAAACCCCCCACAACCCGCCCAACCGAACCCCCAGAGTCCCCTCAAAAAGTCCCAACAAGCAACCCCCCATCCGCCCCCAACAACAATATCCCCTCAGTCTCACAATGAAAAAAACGCGTTGTTTCAACTTCGTTCGCGAATTTCTAAGTTACACGTCGGCGTACGGTTTGAGGTACGGTTCTTCTTTGATAATCTTTCGAATTGAAATTAACATCAGTCAAGAATACTCTGTGATTCGAAAATTGTGAATCGTTTGGCCCGAAATTCGAGGAACGTACCTAGGACCAACGCGTCGACGTCGAAGTCGAACGTTATGTTTCAAACTTCAAACGTTTACGTACAGTTAGTTACCATGTAATACAAATACAGATTATCGTTGAGTTTGTGAAGGTCGGATGTCTTCGTGTCGTTGATTTCAACAACTGAATTAACATTAACGACAAAATTGTGAATTGTCGAGTTTAGCCGAACGACACGACGATTAGTCCGACCGACGTTAATGGTATCGATTGATTTTCGTCGAAGTCCCCTTTTGGGCAAACACACCGACGCATTTCCGCATCTTTCCCACGCGTCTCACCGCAAACAATTCCATGATCATTCGATGAAGTTGACAGAGCCGTTACAAAAATGAACGGTTTTTGTCATATTATTTGTATCTCATTAGCTTTGCACGAAATTCTATTCTAGTCAAAAACGGTACAAAGTGGATTAATCGGTACTTATTAATTCTTTGCGTGTGTTGAAATGAAAAATATATAATTAGAGTAACACGGAAAGAAGTTCCTAAAATAAACCGATGACGAATCGATTCTTATTAGCAAAAAAAGAAGTCGTTTACTTGATAATCACGGAATATTGTCGGTGGATGCGTGGGACAAACTGCGAAACAATATCAAATATGCGTTGACAAAATATAGCCTCTTTTCTTTGCATCAACGTCGATCGATCGGATGTCCAAAGTAATCGCGATCGATCGATCGGTCGGTCGATCCCTGTATAAGCAAAAGCGACACTCTTTCAAATGGATGTACAGTGCGAATGAATCTTTCAAAGCTTCTGTTTGAACAAAACTTCTATGTATCCCAGCGCTTTTAAATTAAGGGCCCGACTCTTGTAAAGTGCGAATTCTCGCTTCCTGTATAACGTTGAAAGAGAGTGTGTTAGAACAAATTAAAAAATATACGTAAGGGACGGGGGGAGAATAATAATGAGAGCGAGAATTCGCGCACGCGCCGGCCCAACTGATGTTCGATATCGCGGTTGACTATTGCAGTACTACCTTTTTAAGTTGTAATTTACACCCACGAAGGCAATTGAAGGCGTATTTTACAGAAACGAAGTAAACAAAAAATAATAACGTGAGAACATTTATATACGGGAATTGATTTTTAGTCAATGAAAGAAATGGAAGCTCGGTGAACTTTGCTCGAATTGTTGAAGCTTACTTGAATACGAGATGGAAAAAATTTTGGTATTTTAGTGATTGTCGAGGAAAATGGGGGAAAGGATGAAATTTTGACGGAGCCAGAGTTGAGAAATGAGAGGGAAAAAGCCACCTGTTTTTTTAGAGTTTCTCTTTTTTATATTAATATATGTTATATATTATATATTTACGATAATATTTATATACGTCGAGCTGAACTTGTACGTACAGACACTGATAATTAACGTAAATAAAGAAAGGCGTGAGTTAGCTCAGTTAGGATTAAGTTTCTTTTTTATATGCTCGTGGTAGTGTTAATTAATTAATTCTAATCAGTTATTGTTGACGTTAAAGGTGTTTTTTTTGTGACGCGTAGTAGCGGATGCGTCGACACGACTGAATGTTCCGTTTATTATTATTTTTTGTCTTTTTAAGGTTAACTCTTTTTCGTTTAGGACGATTTCAATACAAAAAGTCGGTTGAAGCAGATCCAACTTACTGTCGAAACTTGTCATTAATTAAGCATGAAAATCGTTCTCACTCTTCTAGCAACAGTTTCTGTTTTCTTTCTTTTTTATTTTACGTATACGTTTTCTCGCGGGCGTCGGTCTAGTATCGGGCTTCACTATCTTACTTCTTTACCTTCTTTAGAAAAATAGTTTAGAGAAATATTTTTATTCGTGCTCTTGAGATTTGTTCGCCAGGTTGTGTCGATTCGTAAAAGTTCCTATGCGTAAGTTTGTAAAAGAAAAAGTTTCGTGAAGCTACCAGTCAAAATTGAAAACATTTCGCAGGACATGAAATTATAACACGACATCGACAAAGTTGACGAACGAATTCCTACGCTTCGCTTACTAGTCAGAATTGGTTTTAAAATGAAAATAAAAAAGCTAACGCGAAAAATTATTCATTTTATTCTCTTGTCGTTTAACTAACTCATCGTGTAATGTGTAACGAATAAAAAAAGTGACCGATCTGCGTCGAGCCTGAGCGTAAATACTACGGTTCTTTAGTTACTATTCTGGTAGAGAGTATCGCGCGCGCGTCACGATCGGCGTCGAGTACACGTCGTGTTTTTACGTTATCATTATTATTATTATTATTATTAATTATTAACTATTATTATTGCGCGTTATAAACTTAAATAAATTTACGTTTCTTTTTGTACGAGTCACTGCTATAAACAATTTTTAGCGACTATCTTTTTAGCGTTTTACATAGTTGCATTGTACCGATTAAATTTACGTTTATATATTGAGAAAAAGGTTTATTATTGAAGGAGCTACCGCTACTTGCTACTCGCTAACTAGGAATTTATTTTTTTTATCATCCCCTACTTTTATTTTTTTATAGATGAACGTGTTGAATCATTTTATTTGCCTTCGTTCTCGCGTGTGTTTCTTCTTTTTTTTTTATTACTTGATGTGATATTTCTAGTTTCGCGTGTGTAATATTGTTCCCGTAAAAGTTTTTCTTTTTCGTAGAATCTTGTTCTTTCGATTTCGAAACTAATAAGGGAGACAAAAATTGTACGAGCTGGTTCGAGTGAAAAGTAGAAAACGTGGAGGGAAATCAAAGACATCTTGGTTGTTTTCTTCTATTGTATAAAGAACTTAATAACAAATATCTCTAAAATACGCTGACGATTGTCATACGAAATTTAGGACACGTGCATTTATTAAACATTATATCGTTACTACTATTAAATCGGTTGCACCGAGAGTTCAAGATGATTTAAGAACGAAGCACAAATTCATTGTTCTTCCAGTTCAATGTATTTTAGAAAATACGTTTGTTTCTTTGTTACGATGAAATAAAGGAAGAATGGATAAATTTTTACATATATAGCTAGATACTATGAGACTAAAGCTTCTCGAACTCTCGTTGCGCTAGTTATTATAATTATTAATTATTGCTATTAGTTACGATTAGTTATATTATTGCTATTTCTATTACTGTAATGATAACGTCTATTATGATTATTACTATTATTATTGTCAAGAATTAGTTATCGCTTTTGAACGGTTGATTGACGGAAGAACTATAATCCCAAACAATTTTTCGAATCCATATCAATCGTGTTTCGGCGAAAGGCGAGGTGGACTGTTTCGAAAAGTGTGTTATTGTGCCTATACTTGCGCGGGATAACGTAAGTCTGAGAAACATAGAGAAAAGAATCATCGCCGGAATAGCTCGAGAACGGGAATTTCGCGATTCCAATTCTCGCGTTGGGATAGAACGTTTTTATTTAGGTGCGGAGGCAAAAGAAACTCGGGAGGCAAGAAAGTACAATTACAGATTTTAACAAACAGTTGATACCTTTAAGACGCATAAGCTTCTTTCAAAGAAGAAAAGAGGGTTTATATAGGGAGAAATAAATGAAATTTTTTAAACACAAGAAATTTTGCTATAGTCGATATGCGCCATGAAAGAATTTTCGACAGTTGCGATGAATTTTAAGGTTTTTAATGCTCTTATTTGAAATACTTGGTACAACTTTGTCGTAATACTTCCAATGTTTTCTTATTCAAATAATAAATTAGCGGCCTCAAAATTATTCAAAAATTATCGAATTATTTTGGAAAACTAAAGATTCTGTCGTTTAAGCGGAAAAAAGCTCGAAAAATTAACAATCAAAATTCCTATCAAGTATTTCACTTAAAATCATGAAAAAATTAAAATTCGCTCGCGAGCAACGAAAATTATTTCGATGGTGCTCCATTTTATAAGAAAAAAAAATAATAAGAGGGAGAATAAGAGCGAAGTACGGCACGGAGATGTGTAGTTACGGCGTGCGTATAATGTTCCAGTCTCTTTCGGTTACGAGCCACAGTTCCGCAAGTGTAGAATTTTGAAACAGAGAATGAGCAGCAAAAAATAATATGTCGTGGAAATCCATTAAAGGTGTTGTAAAGCGAGTGCATACCCGGATTATCCTGTTGAGTATAGGCGAGAATACGTATGTATAGACGTGAGAGGTTCTTCATGATCCAAAACTGAAAAAAATAATGTTAAAAAAATCTTTCTTCATGGACACTGATTATGATGATGTTGAGAACGATGATGAATCGTGAGGTGAAAAGCGTAAGCGACCTTTTCCTGGTGGAAATGTGAACAGAAAAGAATCATCGCGAGCCTTTTTCGCAATTCTTCGCGCGTCGCGCGCGCACGCGGTTATTGAATATCCTATAACGATGTTTCGACGAATGACAAAAATAATGAATAATGTTGAGCAACACTGATAAGGTTTTGAGTGTTGACGATTAAAAAAAAAAGGGAATTTTTAACACTTCAGGACCCCTTGTTCGATGTAAATATAGACGACGGCGACTAAAAAAAAGCGGATTAACAAAACAGCGCCGTGTTGTATAAAAACGAGAGAAATTTCCCCCCTAGGCAATGTTTTTAGGCTTGTACGAAAATAAGTGAAAAAATAAAATAATAGCCATCATGCGCGGAGAGATTCACGCGGAGTTGAGAAAAAAAAACCGTTGAAAAACTAAAAATGTGAAAACACGCGACAAATTTATTCTAGTCATAAGGGACGCGCGAAAATTCAGAGCCTCCGTGGCGGCGTCGGCTCGATCGTTCCCTCGTCCGCGGAGTTAAAACTTTTTTCCCGACAAGACGACTTTCGACAAACCCGAAATTTCACCAATGAAAATTTCTCACATTGTATATAACCGCAATTCTTCGCGCCGCTCTGCGCGAATGAGTAAATCCAGCATTTGGTCCGGTCCGGCACATCCACGCGAAATGTTGAAACCAAAAATTGCAAGTTCGAAATTCGATGGGAACGAATCGCGCGAGCGGAAGCCAGACGCGGAGGTTCGCCTTAAAATTAAGGTCTTATAGGAATTATTAAATGGTGGAAAAGGCGAATGTGAGAACGAGTGCGAGAGAACGAGAGCAAAACGATGTTGGAAGTGAATAAAAATAAATTGCGTGCGAATGGTTTTGTGCGAGGAAGACAAGCGATTGTTGAAGAGTCGGAGGTGAGAAAAGACGAGGATAAAAATTATTGCGAGAATGTGAGAAAGCGTGAGTGATATTGATGAATTAAATAGAGAGAAACAAAAAAAATAACTAAATTTTACTACCAAGTGGACTAGAATCGCAACCGATGGGCATTATTAAAAAGCGAAATAAAAATAAAATGATAAAAAAAAAAACGATAAACGTTTTTTCGGAGCGTTTTTTCCGATATTGTGGAAGCAGAGAAAAAAATGCGTCCAAAATTGTACCTATTTTCATTTTATAAATTATATATAAAATATATATATATAGATATACGACGACCTCCTAGACCGATTAAACTATTATGTGAAGTATATAATGTAAAAGGGTCAAAAGAAGATTATTGTATCTATATTCAGGACTGACGCAGATGACGATAATAAATATTGTACTCGAGTCGTGATGATGATGACGATTAATGATTATTGTATAGTTAAGTCGTGAGAGTAAAAAGTAAGCAAAAACGGTAATCATGAGAGAGAGACAGGGAGAGATGAGGATTTTAGCGAAAAAAAATAAACGCAAAATCATACACTTTAGGCGATACGAGTAAACCGCCGGTGAAAATTGTATATCTCGGTAAACTGTTGTGTCATGCGAACTAAAAAAAAAAACCGGCGACATTTTGTCTTGTAGTCGAGATTATTTACGAATTTCATGGTTGTACATTGTGTGTCGGCAAAAAGCGATCCCCCTTCTTTCGTATTATCCCCTTCTGACGATCATAACGACAGAGCAATTAACAAAAGATAAGCTCTAAATCTAGGCGAAAAAAGGAATATCATTATTATGTCGATGCTAATCTAAAGTGACGAATGTTTGTAATGGGAAGGGCAAAAATTCGAAAAAACGATGTCGTAATCATTGGTGTACCTTGTTTCTTCTTTTCGTATAAATATATATATATATACATTATAAATAGATATCCATAATTATATGACGCGTACGCGTTTCGGCGTTCGCTTCGAGACCTTAATCTTATATAAAAAAAAAAAAATAATGTACGTAGCACTGCAATTACCGAACCTTCCGGCCCCTCGACGAAAATTCTCACTCACTCGGACCCGCTTTTGGAACACAAGCAAAATTCGCGCTATAAAAGAAATCGAACCACGTTTCGGTGCAACTCTGCAGGCGAACGGAGATAGAGCAGTTCCGTAATTGCAGCCGCTCCTTGTGTCTCGAACCGAATCGTCTCGTAAAGCGAGAGAATATTATTGAGATGATCGCGAGAGAAAAGCAGAAAAAAGGGACGCAGCGTAACTATATCTCTCTCGGTGCATTCTTCGACTTTCGAAGGATTTCGGTTGTTTTTTGTAAAAAAAAAAATAATAAAAAATAATAAGAGTAATTGAGAGTAAGGGAAAAGAAGAAGAAGAAGATGAAGATGAAGATTGCGAAGATGATAAGAACGTTATACCATACCCCCTTGTAATAATGCGACGCTGGAAGCCAAGACGACACGATAAATACAAAATAGTTATATTATCCTTTCGTTCTTTATATTATATCGCCCATTGTTATTAATCTTCGGAAGGCGTATTGAAAGCAGAAGATGAAAAATAAAAGGAATGCTTCGTATTGAAAAAGAAACAAAGCCACGTGATCCGTATTTTTCGCATCGTTCACTCCACAATAATTAACGTACAACGCGCGATTCCTCTCTCTTCCGCGTGGGCGCGCGCTACGACATTATAGAGAGAGAAAGAGAGACGTGCGACTGCCCCCCATGAAATACGTGCTACACGAACGACCGTCGGCCCATTATTTATATATATAAGATAAAAATAATTTAAAAAAAAAAATAAAATGAATAATCGACGACACAGTATTGTTGTTAGTGTCCTCGCGGAAGCGCGCGATGGTCGCCTGCCCGTCTTCTTTTTTTTTATTTCACGAATGAGAGAAGCAGAGAATTTAAGCGTGGGCCGCGCCCCTCGTGCGCACGCGCGAGGACGAAAATTAAATCGAGGGCACAGCCGTGTTGAGTACCGAGTACTGAGTAGCGAGAGAGAGTAAAAAGGAAGTGTGAAAGCGATGAGTACCATCGACATCCCCGCCAAGATTAAGCAACTGCCGACCGACGGTCGTGTCGTTCTCGTATCGCGCGCTCCGCGAATTCGCGGGAGTGAAAAGGAGAGAGAAAAAGAGAGAGAGAGAGGAATGGAGAGTTTGTAAAAGGGCGGAGGGAAAGGGAGCAAACAGAAAATAGAGAAAAGTGTCGGAAAACTTTGCCTCCGCCCTTCTGGTTCTTTTTGTTCCACCACTGCTAACCCCCATTCTTCCGTTTAAATGCCGCGGCGAAAAACACAAGAGAGAGAGAGAGAGAGAGAGAAAAAAAAGTAATCCATCGAAGATCTTTTCTTATTGTTCCTCCTCCCATTCCCAAACCCCATCCATCCTTTCTCTATACACATGCACACACGAAGAAGAGGCGAGAAGGAGAAGAGAAACGAAGAGCAAGCGAAAGAACGAAAAATTACATTAACAAAACATAATACAATGTGTAAACTCCCATTCCAATCGACCGCATTTCTCTCCCACATACGAATATATATTTCGGAAAATTTTTTCAATTTCCTCTCCCGCGTTCCTCTCATCCCCTCCTCGTCCTGTCCCATTTTCTCGATATCCCACCTTCCAACCCTCCGTCCTAATCCAGACATCCAGAATTTCCCGATCCGCGATTCCTATACCCGACTACCAGTGTGAATGAATGTTGAAATGAAAAAAAAAAAAAAAAATTGTGTAAAAGGGAAGCATCGAGCAAAGAACGACTAAAGCACATATTCGTCGGACCGTAGGGACATTTTGCATTAATTGTGTAAACACGAGAACTTAAGGGAAAAAATAAAAAATGCAGAAGCGAAAACTAACAAAAAAATCAACATAAACGTTGTACCAACGTGTCTTTATTATCACTCGTTTTCCCCCCTCAGCCGTCCCCTTTTATGTTATTGCACGTATAACGCATTCAACAAGTGTCGTCTCTTTTTTTGTTGTCTTCTCTTTTGGCGGAACGAGCGCGCAGACGCACACGCATGTTTCTCCGTTCTGTCTGTGTGTGTTCTTCTATTTTTTTTTTAATTTCCGCCTACCTTATCGTTCGCCACACGTTTATTTTTAGTTTGTACATGCCATTTTTTCCCGTTTTCATTTCAACAAGTACTGCAGCATACGTAGATAAGCGACGGCGCGTTATTACTGTGTTCGAGATGCTATGTAATTATGTTATTATTATTATTATTATTATTTAGTTATTATTATTACTATTATTATAATTATTATTAGCTTTATCATTAGTTATATTATAAAAAGGTACTCTGTTATTACTTTGCCACCGCTTTATATCATCGACGCTCATTATTGTGGTTATACGAGAAGAATCATCTCTACATTTTATTATTATTATTATTATTATTATTATTATTATTATTATTATTACGTGGTACAATAAAGATTTGCTAAGAATAATGCGAGTCTCGTGCTTAACCTCGATTACTCTCATATATACATATTTTTGTTTTGCAACCCCCCTCGACGACGGAACCTCGTCTTATCTATATCTTCGTCCGATGATTTTGGCTTATCGCTCGTGACCTCTCGCCGATGCACATACAGCACGCCGCGGAGATGAGAGTAAGTATAGCGTTCGATATATTATGCCCATTGCGCGTTCGATGAATTTTATTGTTCTCGCTGCTGTTCATTTGTTTTGGTTTTGTTATTTTTGAACGTTTCTTTCAACTGGAGCGCGGAGGCTGAGGTAAGTTACAGAAACTCTAATGAGTTGAACAGCAAAAATGGTATAATTATCATTGTTAACTAATAACAAAGATTACGTGTCTTTTCAATATTAAAATGTTAAAGTCATCGTAGTAAACTGACGTGGATAATGGGTACGGAAGCCTATAACTTTACGCTTTGCATAATACTTTAATTATTTAATGGCATAGTTAATAACACTTACTTAACTCTGCAAGTAATATTCACAAATCTGTATGCACAGAGATTTAATATATACAAAAGACATACCTTTGTTGCAATGAAAAAACTTTAAGCAAAAAAAAACAAAAAAACGGACACGTATAGTCTTCTAAATTTGTAAAACTCGTCAAATATCATTTTGTTGATGTTAGTATAGTTGAGCTCAAAAGAAACAATAGCTCATATATACGTTAAAAATAAGTTTGTCAGAATCTTCTTAGACGTAAAAATAAAACAAAAAAACAATTCGCTATATAAACGTAGAACTGAGCTACTTACTCATTAAATCCTCAAACAGCGAGCTGCAACAAATCCTCTCGCTAAAAATACCCCCATCAATCCCAGCATCGTCCCGCACTCCACTCCAAATCGATGCTATACCATCAAACCTTTCCGCGTATCGATCGAGCGAATTTCCTCTGTCAGCTCGTACATCACATAAAACCGCGGCAAAGGTCAGCCGTTTATAAATCGAGCCTATATTCCAAAGGCGCGCGCTTGCTTGCCACTTACTCACACGCATGCGGCAGCTACACACATAGTCATCACCGATAACCACCGCCGAGCGCTCAGCTCATCGTATCTATCTCTCTTTCTCGCTCGCATGCGTGCGTGTACAGTCGGCGCGCGCCTCTGTGTCGCAAGAGGCGCGTCGGTGGAGGTTTCGGAGTCGGCGAGCGCGGCTCAGCGGCATAGTCGAGGTCGAGACGCGAGAGGATGGGATCATCACCGGCAGGGATTGTGGCGAGGCAGCTCAGGAGGCCTCTCGCGAGGCTTTTCTCGGCGAAGGCGGCGGCCGAGGAGCCCAGGAAAACCTGCCTCTATGATCTTCACGTGGATCACCATGGTAATTTTGCTTTTAATTCGATGGAGTGGTCGGTTTGTTCAAAAACGTTTTATTAGTAGTTAAAGTTGCGAGACTTTTTTTTGAGATCAAATAAGCGAGCTGTTCGATATTCAACTTCGTTAACGAGCATTAATTATGTATGAAGATATAGTCGTAGCGAGATGATCGCTGAATTGTGCTTTGTGTAAACATGATTTATATTGAAATAATTTTTTTTTTCTATTTCTGTACGTCAAGTCAGGATAAAAATGAAGATTCGAGGCAGTTTTGCAAAAGTTGTAGAAAAATTTCAAACTCCGTAATAAATTTGATTATTCACAATATTGTTTGTTTATCGATAAAGCTGCTTAGTTTGTTTAATAATAAAGCTGTGGTTAATATATTTGAATTTGACTACGTAACTTGTACGGAATTATGAAAACGCGTAGTCTTTTAATCTAACATGTGATAAGTCGTAACATAGATACTATATACAAAAAAAAAGATGTGACGAAACTGAGTAGTAAAACTAACAAGTAACATTGATGAAATAATCCAGTAAGGCGAGTATTCTTATATCACTCAAATTGTTAGAATTACTTCTAACGTTCTTAAGAGACAAATAAATGTTCGTTATTAAATAGGTTAAACAAATTTGTTAAATAAAATAATTATATAAGAAGTTCTTGAATTTTGCACTTTCGGTCAACGTATAGTAAATAATTTTAATTTACTTAGAAATTTTTCATACATCGTTTACAGTTAAACTCCGCTAATGCATTTCGAAAGCGAATACTTTTAACTGGAGAAAACAGTATCACGATATGCGTCGGTCAACCGA
>JAPYZP010000556.1:0-32353 GCA_030522985.1 Torymus sinensis | reverse complement strand
GCGAAAATCGTCGCGGCCCGCGGACGCGTGAGAACGCCATAGCTCGGGTCTATTAATATATCGGCGGAAGAAAAGAGAGGTGTTCGCCCTCATTGCGAGAAGGTGCATCTCTAGCGGTCTCTGTGTGTGTGTGTTATCTGATGGAAAGGCGCGCACCGCGCCTCGGCGCTGTGTTTATATGCGGCTGCGCGCGATGGAAAGCGCGCGCGTGGCTCTCTTTCTCCCGTGTGGATTCGTCATTTGTGGCCTTTTTACGTTTTATTGTATGTTATCGCGCTGCGTTGCATCATTGAATTGATTCGATTTTCATGGTTTTATTGGGCTGCTTCTTTTTACGAGTCTGACTCGAGGTTTAGGATTGATTTTCACTTTATGCGTAGTAGATTTTGTTGATCTCGCTTTTAGTTTGTACGCCTTTTAAGTTTATGACGTGCGGTTAATGGTTCTTTTGGGTCATGGTTTTTCTCATTACTTATTTTGACGTTAAAATTTTTGTCTTTCGATATTTAGCTTACATGTATGCAATTAAAAGCAATTTTGTTAATTAGAGTTTACGTGAATTGTCCAATTAGGTAATTTTTTCAGATAATGCTTTTTCATACATTTACGTGTAGTATTTTGTCACGGTCATTATCGACGCTATATTTTTCTTCAATATCTGCATGACATACAAGACAAAATAGGTATGATTTATTTCATGTCACAACATTTGTACAAACATAAGAATAAGTAGCACGGAAAAAAATGATTCATTCCAAAGAAAAGAACCTCAATCCTTGATCATTCGAACACTATCATTAAAGTATCAATAACATTAGGACAACTCCCATCGTTACACCCTACTACATACCACCTAGAAACCTTCATACAAACAGCCAACTCCCGCCAATAATTGTCATTCCCAGATTATAATTTTATCGACATACATTCCACACCAGAAAATCCCCTCCACCCTCCTCAGAACGAAAATTCACCCGGCTCACTCAACGCATTCCCCTCATACCCACACGATTCTTCTCAGCCTCCTTCCCGACAATAAACCCCTCGTCTCTGTTACACGAGACGCTCGCGCGAACTGCGGCGAAATTCGCGCGATCTCCTTAGATGAGAATCTCTCTCTCTTTCGCGCGTGCGCGTATATATATACACCTCGTTCTCCGTTATAACCGCGCGCTAGCGAGAAAAGTTTTGCGCCTTGTCGTTTACGGGTTTACGATGGTATTACTTACGTACTTTATTGGAGCGCGCTGCTCTCGACTAGCAGCCCCGCTATATAGCTACGTGCGCGCGCGCTCGCTGAATTTTGTTTAGAGCCGCGTATATATAATACGGAGCGCGCGCGAATTTATGCGCCAGCGACAGTTTTCTCGTTCATCCCGTATACGCCGCGGCTGTCTGTGCAGCCGCCGCCGCCGCAAATGAACGCCGATTTATGTGGGCTGATATTGCTGATGGTACTGTTACAGAGCGTGGTCGCTTTTTTTTTTTTTTGTTTTGTCGGTGCGAAGAATGCAGGAGTAGTGTTGAGAGTTCGTTTGGTTTTTCAGCTGAGCGGTTCACCTTGAATTTCTTTCAAACACTGCTTAAATTCTTTAAACGGAGTAATGTATAGGCAATTTTGCTTTTCTTTTATTAAAATTTTCTTTCAAGTGAATACATTAAATGACTTTAAATTACTTAATTATTTCATCATGTCCAAAATTTGATAAAAATACAAGTTTTTCTTACAATACCAGATCGTTGGTTAGGCTATTTTTACTGCGTTAAAATTTCCATCACAAATACTTAATTTTATATATACGAACATTAATAAAAACATTCTCACCTCATAACTCAAAATAGTCATTTTTATAATTTAAACTCTCGAACAGCCTCGAAACAAAGCTGTTTTCTTCCCGTTGTCATCCGCTCGAAAAGGACAATTACATCCTCGCTTATTTATTATGACATAAAAGGGGATCGCGCGTCGCCGCGCAAACTCGTTATACGCGCGGGCCCTGATTAGAAACCCGCACGGGCCACGTCGTAAAGCAGCTCTTCGACTCGCCGCTCTGTCCGTCCTCAGGTATTAATGGCCGACGTCTGCGTTATAGCGAGCTCGCGTCTCTTCCAGGAGATTGTGCCCGAAATATCGACGGGTTCTGAATATAACAAAGGGGACAATAAACGAAACTAATTCCCTATCGAATGTTAAGAGATGAAAGGGATTTTTTATACGGATTTTGTAATGTTATGGTGATATATGGTTATGTTATTTCGGTTTATGGGTTTTCTTGATAAAATGAAGGAAGTGAAGTAGAAAATTGATTTACAGTTAAGACTCGATGTTGAAAAAGTCAGAGGAAGTTTTCAAATCAAAGCAAACTAATAAGATCAGCATTTTAATTTATGTGTTTACAGTTTTTCGAAAGTGTATCTCGTTTATTGTAAATTATTATTCCAAGCGGAATTTTGTTCGAAAAAAATATTTGCTTCTAAATAAAGACATGTATCCAGTATATTATCCCCCAAGTGATTGCACACCTTGACTAAGCCGCCTATATGAACTGGGTTTATGGTGTCTATATTACCAAAGAGTTTCGGAAATTAGAAACGATGACGTAGCGTCGCGATCATTAGCGACCGTTTAGGCTGGATTTTCACCAATCAAGGAAACCAGTAATTTTAAGGTTACGCTCGAAACAGTATAAAGTATCTCGAAAGCAATCCACCATTACACACAGACACACACACGCGTACATACACTACTGGTTTTTCATGTTTCTATATATCCGATGCAAGTGGGTCAGCTTCATTTATCTCTTCCGCGGGAATGCGTTTTTAAAATCGCTCTTTAAAACTATGTGTTTGCTGGTCGGTGTATGTGTTCGAGCGGTGACGCTGATTCCTCGTTATTTATGGGGCGCACTGCAAAAGTTAATTCCGATCTGTCGATGCAAATGTATTTAGAAACTTTAGAACTTTCAATTTTTAATATCGGTATACGTGATCTTAAAGCAACGCGCGTGGTAATGAGTTTCTTGGAAAAACGAGTGTCAATAGAAACTTAGCGTTCGTCATTATTATTTCCTAGAATAGCATAATCTTCCGAACACTTATTACCAATAATGCTACTTTATTTACAGCGCGCGCGACACAAATTTTAGTCGCATATATTATACGAGAAAACCTTTTCATCGCTTTATTATCGGTCTCTTCCCCTTATAACTCATAAATAATCATTGGAAAATTTTAATTCGCTACCGAACTCGTCCGCACTCGAATACCTGTTTCCCCGGAACACTTAGCCCCCGTGTACTCTGCACGAGGATCGCTCGCAATAAAACATCCCGCATAGCGTAGTCGAACCGCACCGCGACCTTCGGAACGAAAGACGTTAAAGTAAAAAAAAAGAAAAGAGAGCCGAAGCTCAGCCGTGGCTCGCGCGCACACCTATAAGGCGTTACGAGGGTTATTTGCATGAAGCCGCGCGCTCGGCAACAATGGGGACCGACAAAGCCGCGAGCTGTTTTTTTTCCGCGATAGCTGAAACCCACGTGTATAGTACGGAGAGAGAGAGAGTGAGGCAGGTAGCTAATTTGCCGATACTCGCTCGTCAAGCGTAACCGTCTCGTGTTAGCATTTTAATGCGCGCGCATTGATTCTTCGTTATACGTTTACCTGGCTTTACGTAGGAATTCCTATTTTTTTCGGGATGGTAAAAAGTGTAATACGGGGTTAAAGAATGTAAAGGAGGATTTAAAAATGGAGTTAACCCTTTCGTTTATGCGTACGTATTTTTTATACAAAATTTGAAATCGATATATAAGATAGAGGAAATTATTTAACAAATAATAACATGAATTATTTTATGAAAAAATATTTTTCATTCGAAAGAAAGCGTGAAATTTTAGTAAAGCCTTGAAAAATTTTAAATTACAGACAATTTTGTTATTACAATCTAAAAATTATAAGTTGTTAAGTGTACATTATAAAAAGCTTGATAAATTCTCAATATTTTTTTGTGTCAAAAAAGAATTCTAACATATAACGAATCAGTTATTAATACCCCATTACATCACCATCCCTCAACCCAACCACACTACACTTCCCCATAATTCATCCCGACGCCAAACCATCAACCGAAAAAAAGAAGGCAATCCTCCGCCCGATCCTACACCCACGAAAACTCATACACCGATATCTCGATATTCAGTCGCGATTCCGCAACAGCCGATATATACGCGATGTACACGTTCGTATTGCGCGCGCGTGCGAGTACATAGGTGTATACATAGGCGCGCGCATCGTCTTTTGAAAATGAACGACCCGCGCCCGATCACGATATCATGCACGCCCGGGCCTCTGTAAATACCGGTTTGGGCGGCAATTGCGTGACGGCAAAAAGGCGCATGCGCGCGAGACCGCGGGGTCAAACCGTTTAGCCGTCGCGCGCGTCCCGTCGACCCAGTGGCTGAGTGGCGGAGAGAGATGTGGGTTGGGAAGGTGTGCTGGAGAGAGAGATGAGGGAAAATGGGAGGGAAGCCAAGAGGTGGTGGTGAAAGTGATACGAGGGATTAGGTATGTGTGATCGAAAGAAATGTGCTATTAATGTTAATTGCATGTTACGCTAGTGTAAAATGAAAAATGTACCTAATGTTTCTATTGTTAATAATAACCGGAAACAGTCATTTGACCCTGTTCCATACTTATTTATTCTCTATATATAATCGGTTCGATCGGTAAAGTAATTGTACAATTTTATTTATAATGTATTGCCGAAAAAAGTTTAATTATCACTTTTCGCAATCGATAGTGAAAATTTCAATAAACACACACATATACAATAAATTTACTGGGACTTAAATATGTAACGTGCGCGCGAATACCACACTTACCATGTAAATATCAATATTACGCATGCAAAAACGATTTTATTCACACTCAATATAGCAATTTAAATATCTCCGAAATTCATTTCAATTTCCTCGAAAGTCCCCTCTCCACAGCCGTATATATTTAAATTCGATTTACACTTAGCGCGGCGGTGGCGGCATGCACACAAGCGCTTCCGGGTGACCGCGAGCCCGCGAAATTTTTTTCTTCAAATTTCGCTCAGTCTTACGAAACAATCGTGAAAGTCCTCCCAGAAGCGCGCGCGCCCTGTAATTGTAGAAACTTAATTCTTTCCCCCCTCGCGCGCGCTTTTTCGGTATACACAAATGCATATAAATCAATTTTAATTATGTATGCCCGGCAGCCGGTAAACAAGCGGCATAATATACGCATCGGAGTGTAAAAAGAAGAAGTAGGAGGAGGAGGAAGAAGGAGAGGCCCGCGCGATTCTTTATTGCGTGCGGCTTATCGTGTCGCGCGCGGCCCGAGCGCGTATAGATAAACTCAATTAAACGGGACGCGAACGCGGACGATAAATAACGAGGGTGTGAGAAAGGGACCGTCGCTCGGTCGCGCTTCCGAGATAAGAGCGGTCGCGAGCACGCGCGAGTCAAAGAAGCGAGGCGGCAGAGATAATACCCCTCCAGCCTTATTGCAATTAAAAACGAAATCGAACGCGTGCGAGCGTACCGAGGGGAATTCGAATTTCGCGCCATTCTCGAAAGATGATTCTTGGCGCGGAAGACGAGGAGATTCGCGGTGTATTTGCATAATTTTCGGGGTCGGCAATTAACCGGGCCGCTCGCGGGCTAATGAACTTCTTCGAATCCAAGCCCACGCGTACACTTGTTTATATATGTAGTGGGGGATTTACATGTGCGCGTGTGTATGTGTGTACATACATTCGGGTCGCTTTCAATTCATTATGCCATTTTTGGATTATTTATTGCGCGCTCCAATTTTTCTCCGGCAGAAGCCAGATGCGGCCTCAGTATGTGTGCGTAAATATACGCGCGAGAGATTTGCGTAATTGTGCGTGCTACCGAGTGTGATATAAATTGTTTTCGCTGATTGCGATTTTTGACGTGTAATTAATAAAATTACTGGGCTGTGAAGTATCGCCGGCTTGATGATGCGCTTGTCACGGGGCTGCGATAATAGTGTCGATGAAGAGAGCCGAGTTTACGTTGAGAAACGCGGTTTTAGTTGTTTGGAATTATTTAATTATTACTATTAATTTATTTAATTATAAATAAATGAATCTAAAATTATTTGCCTATACATTTATATTAACAACTTCATAACTCTGATAAATAATCAAAACACTACAACACCGCACGCACAAGAACCTACCACTCTCTTTCATTATTAAAACCACAAGAATATAACCGCAGGCGCAAAAATACTCGCGCGAGCGGGCAACAATTTTCATTTATCATCCGGCATCCTCCGCGCATTCCAGCGCATCTTCGCCGCCTTTGACGCTCGGGAAAAAAATCCAAAAGCGTCTCTCTCTCTCCTCAAAGCGTGGGCGCGCGATATAAAGCTCTCCTCTCACTCTACACACACACACACACGCGCGCGCGAGCGCTCTCGTTCCTTCCTCTTATTTGCGCCGGGCAAATATTTGCGCGCGACTTATATATCTCCTCGCCATCTGCGCGCATGCATAATAATAATCTCGGCGTGCGCATCGCCGACTCGGCCGCCGCTAATTCGCGTATTTGCTTTGGCCGCGGCCAATAAAAGGCGACTCTCTTCGGCGTCTTGGATCTACTCCGCGCGCGCGCGCGACTTTTCGAAAGGGTGGGTTTAATTAAAATTTTACAAGCACGCGCGTACCGGCGATTTCTCGGTATACTGCGGCGCGGTTGTTGCCTTTAATGAAAATGTAGATCGGAATGGCCGCTGCGAGTTAAATATGGAAATGTCCACGCTGAGCGAGGAAGGCGAAAGGGGATGTTATTTTGGTCTTGGTGTTATAGGGAATATATAGTCGAAGGTATTATTGGAGTGAAAAACTATTTTAAAAATTGTTTAATCGAGGGGTTTATTTTAATAGTTCGAAGAGTATTTTAATGCGTTGTTCCTAATTAAGTTCAAATTCAATTATTGATCAATACATTTTTATACCCGCAGTTTACCTAATTGTATATATACTGTTCCAATTAATTCCAGCTCGAGCTTTTTTCAATAAACGTATAAACTATAGTCCAACTTACTTATCCTGTTCTGATTTTTCAAAAATAATATTCCTTAATCTTCAATTTTATCTTCTGTTTCAGGTATGTATACAAAGTTTCTTCCAACTCCGCGTATTATTCCAACCCTTTTACGATCATTAAGGTAAGACACTTTACACTGATCCCTATCGTCGCGATATTTTTGTACGATTACGCGGGCTTTCTCAAGCCAACAATAATTTATTATATTATTCATGCGTATAACCAGGATCTTGGTTTACCCACCACTCATAAAATCCCAAATTTAGCTCGACAAAGTCCTTCGCCCTTAAAAATCACATTCTGATCAACCAACGATGAAGAAAAAAAAAAGAAGAAAAATGTGCTACAAGGTCAAATGATTTCTCACGCACCGTCAGAACATCCAAAACTCGCTGCTCTTAATAACCCCCCTATTGCAAGCGTTATCTCATCCATACCCACATACACAGGCTCTTTAACCGCTTAAAAGCCCCGCAGAAGCTGCTGCTGCTGGCAGAGACTCGAGATGATCCCGGACCTGTGATGCCCGGCTTTTGCAGGCGCGCGCGAGAGCTCGAGCGTACTTACAGACCAGTTTTCCTTCGACGGCGAATCGACGATTTATCGACCGCCGCCGACTTTTCTCTCTTTCTCTCGTGCTTTCGTTTTCTCTCCCCGACGAGAGCCTCCTTCGTTCCCCGCCTTCTCCTTCTCCTTCTTCTCCTCCTTCTTCTTCATCTCCTCGCTTTTTTTAAGCCCGCGTTTTTTCGCCTCTTTACGGCGCCGCGTTACGCCGCTTTGGTGCAGTGCACGCGTGCATGCGTGTGTGCGGGACTCGTCTGCGGAATGCGAAAATTGACAGTAAAATTCGAGGGGAGAAGAGGGGAACTGGAGCAGAGGCTTTTTCAGCCGCTGCGAGACCGCTCGTCGCCCCGTTTACTTTCGGACGTGTATATATATATACACGCGCGCTACTGTGTGTGTTTTTGGTTTTGTTGTTGGGCTGCGGTGGCGGCGGTCCCTCGTGACAGATCAATAAGTGAGTTTTTGTGTTGCGACGTCGGGGGGCTTTCACTTTTGAAGTTTGTAATTTGTTAAAAGGAGCGACTTTTTAAAATCGAGCGCGGAAGAGAGAGAGACGCTAATTGCGAGCCGCGGAGAGTTGATTACATCGCGAGATATAGACTTAATAACGTGACGGTCCCGCGAGAGAAAGAGAACTTGATATCGGAGTATTCGACGGCTTGTTTTATTTTTTGTGTAACACATAGCGTTTTTAACGAGACATTTACATTTTGGCAAATTATAACCTTTAATTTTCTCGAAAAGTTTTTTTTTATACGTTACGAGTATACGCGGACATTCGTGTTTGCTTGACGACAGGAAAACTCCCTATGCACGCGTTATACTCCTCTGCGCACGCGACCAGAAAATCAGGCTCGCCGAGAAAACGGAGACGGACGGGCATTACCTCGCGAAATTACGGAGGACGAGTCTTTCTCTCGCGTGCGTTGCGTGATGCTCGCGCGCCGACACGGGGCGACAGGCAGACTGCGCCGATCAGGTTTGATGCCCTGAGAAAGAGAGGAAGAGAGAGACGATTACAAAGGCTGAGATCTGGGCCGCGTGCGGCGTGTACTTTTGCGTGTATATCGGGATAATGCAGTATATATAAGTTTTGCAATTTTGCAAGGAGGTGATTTCGATCCGGCTTTTCGAGGTTGGCTGATACTTTTGAATGTGGGTTTTTGTGGGTTAGGAGAGAGAGTGGGTCAGATATTATATACCTAATTATGAGATACTTATAATTTAATTGATGGTTTCAATGCGCGGCTGAAGAAAAATGAAAACGAGGAGTGTCGCGCCCGCTCGTGGTGATAAAAACTGGTATCGATTGAAGTCAGGTGAAGTATGTATAAATATGTTACTTTTACAGCATTTTTTTTTTTTTTTTTTTTTTTTGTAATATAGTGAAAATAGAAATTTTGAAGAAAAAACTAAATAATTGGGTACACATTAAACATAAGTACATGTTACCGGTTTAATTTAGCAATAAATTTTTGCAACTTTTTATTGTATCAGTAAAATATATTTATGCGAAAACATTAATTGATGGCATTATACATATACACGAATTCGTTAAATTGCCAAACTAATTAGTAATCACCGAAAGCAGCACCGTCGAAAATACTTTCCTTTCATCCATCGTAAAACTTTATTTTGGCGAATCACAGCTGGCTATCGATTAAAAGAAAATTCACGACAATCAGAGCCTAAAGTGACAGTGTAATACGCGCCGTGCATATATCTATATATATGCGAAACTGGTTGATCACGAGAAATTTCGTTTTCGCGGATTCGGGGCCAATCGTGCACACACGCAGGTTTACTCGCTTTTCAAGGGAATTCCTGGTAATTTCGACATTTTTATTCGTAAAAATTTCCTGCGCAGAGAGACGACATAATAGCGCGTGTATAAGAGGATATATACGGAAGAATTCGCGGTATATATAGACGCTGTCTGGCGGACAATAATTCACGGTAATTTGTGTAATGATCCGTCTGATCAGAGGCGAGCTTGCGCGCTTTTGCGGGTAAAAAAAAATGTAAACGTGAGCGCATTGCGAAACGATATTGTATGCGGGGCGTTTTTCGAAAACTGAGCGGCTGTAAGTAAAAGTCTCGTTAAAACTTTTCGACATTGATACGGTAATAAATAATGTCGCGTAATTGGTAAAAATCGACAAGTACAACACGTTCGCTCGGGATTAAAAGCTTCTATCAGAGAAATGTTCGATGCATAATTCACGCTTGATCGGCAAAAATAGCCCGAGAGAGATAATTTATTATATCGCCGAAGACAAACCCTTGCGATTAATCTTAGTAAATACCAGCAATAACTGAAATTGCTCAATTATCAATATGTAAAGCGCGGGAGAGGCGAATATTCAATTTAAACTTTTTTTTTTGCGGCGGCGGCGCGTATATATAGGCGCCGAGGCACAGATCTTCGTTTTAGCAAAGTAAACGTATGGAATAAATTACCTCCTTTACTTGTAGGACAATTAATCATTCCTATTAAGGAAGCGATTCTTGTTTTTTTTGTTTGTTTTTGTTTGTTTTTTAGTTAGGTCGCTAAAACCCAGTAGCTAGATTGAATAATTAGAAATTCAAATTGTAACCATTACTTATTTACATCGCAGCATATATACCGATAAAATGGGCAACAAAAATTATTTGGGAATTCGCGTGGTAGAATGCTGGAAAAATCTAACTAAATACCAGACCGTAAAAGATAACTTATTGATATACGTTTTGACGCAATAAATTAACAATTCTTGTTACGCATCAACGCGAACACAAATTAAATTAGTTTCTTTGTCGTGTCGTGAATAATCGTTCGACCTTTGTGCGTTGAACTTACACGACGTGTTCGTGTGAATCGACGTGCCAGTCGTGGGTGTGCTTTGGCTTCATTCACCGCAACACAATGTCTATGAATGCAGTTTCACACACATATAGACGCTTGGTACATATATATATACATATATATATACCGGTACCTCTTTGTGTTATTATTATTTTTTATATTTTATATGTAATCATATAGACGATTTTTCATTATCGTTCTTTGAGATTTGTAATTATTAAGATGAAGTTTTCAAAAGATTCATTAATAGGTCAACGATAAATATCCACATCACGTGGTTTAAATAATAATTAACTTTTCAATGTACACATTATAATTAAAAAATATCTATGCAAATCGTATGAAGTATTCAGAAGCGCAGATTATTTTTTTCGAGTATTAAAAGAAAATTGAATTATCTTATAAATCAAGTTATATTATTCACCACCTATATACCCCTTACTTTATCTTTCGCATAAATATTCCATTTATTTCTATAATACGACAACAGCATGATAGTTTCACCCGATGAAATTCACACACACACACACGATCCTAAAACATTTATCTCCATTACCAATTCAAAGCCGCGGCGCGACTAAAAATATACCTCTAAATACAAAAGCGCCGCATATAATCCCGCGCAGCATCGTTGTTTCCGATATGTATACGATCGCGCACTATACAACAAGCCTCTCCTCGAGTAACGAGGGTAGCGCAGCAGCTCCTGCATTATACAAGGCGCCGCGCGTGAGAGTGAGAGAAGAAGCTACCTAGTAGTATATTCATGCATATATATATATCCCCTTGCACGCGCGTGCGTCTAAATATTCAAGTAGCGCCGCGCGCGGCTCTGTGTGTATATGTATATGTGGAGAAAACGGAGATAGAGGGAGAGAGAAAAAGAAAAGCTCGAGAGAGCGGAGAGAGTGAGCGCGAGCGACGTGTGTATAAGGGAATAGAAATCAAGGAGTGTGGGATAATATTCGCGCGATTGCCTCGATTATCTAACTGTGCTGCTGACCCATTTCGAGTGTGTTGTCGTCGCCGCCGCCGTTTCTATAGAGGCGCGAGGCGATTTTCGCGCTCGCGCGCGTAAGTGTGTAAATGCGCGCGCGCCGGGGAGTTTTTATTTTGGAGCGCGAGACTTGTACGATCGTTGGACTTCCTATGTGTGTGTGTAGATGTATTTATGGATATATATCGATCGCGACCATGCGAGTGCGATTTCTTTTTGTGGATCAGCTAGGTGGTGTTGGTGATGGAGATGGTGGAGCTGTAAGGTTAATGACTTGGTATGGATTTTTAGTATTATATATTAAAGATATTTTTATTCAAACTTTATTTTTATATAAACAAATGGAAGCACTAACGCTTTATCTTAATTTTTATTATAGTTAGTTTTGTACTAAAAAAATGTGTGTATTATTATTTATTACATTTATGTCTCCAAAAATTCAATTTTCAGTTTCTATAACAAACCACCAACATCCCTGTATAACCCAACACTTTCATTTCCCACTCCACCACTGTCCCTCCATCGAAAGTAAATCACCCATCTGTTCCTCGCTCGAATAATAATCATAACCTTTCCCTCCCGCAATAAAACCACACCACAGCTCGAAAAAAACAAAGTAGCACCACCACCGCGGCGACTAAACGCAAAACGACCGTTCGATTAAAAACTTTTTGCGCAATACACCCGCCGAGGAGCGCAATATATATCTATACGAGATAACCCTGGCGCCACTCGCATCCTTAACCCGAATTCCGCGGGGCGGTGCGTGTGTGTATGTATATATATGTGCACCTTCGTTATCGGGATCGCAATATTGCGCGGCCCGACGCGCGTGTGTATATGAGAGCTGCAGAGCAGTTAGCGTATCGCGCCGCGTGCTCACGTCGGCTTGGCGCCGCCGAGTAGAGAGAGAAAGATCCTTTGTCCCGTCGCGTGTGAGAATACGCGTATATATATAGGAACGGGACGCGGTGATAGAGGTGGTGTGCGTTGGGTATAGGTCCCTTTGTATGTCCTCTCTTTGTTTCGGCTATCGGCGTGTAGCGTTTAGGGTGGATAAGATTTTTTCGGGAACGGCCGTGGTCAGATTAATTATCGTCTTAGGGTGGAATTCTAAATTAGTGTTGTCGAACGATAATAATCGTAAACATAACGAGCAGTTTTTTTAAATGACAAAGATTGAATAATAATAAATTTTCGTATAAAACGTAATTATATAACTAAAAAAGTATTCGTGAATATTTTATTGTGGTAAAAATTTCTGTTCTCCTTCCCCATTTCCTATTTCTAAAAAAAAAGAAGAAAATCAAGTAGTACAGCATCCAATGCACATAGAAATCCAGAAAAGTCCAGTGAAATTAGGTATCGTCGAATCTACAAACCGCGCCGAACGAGCTGAAATCTCCGTGCAATCGTAAACTCCGATTCACTCGATCGACAAAAAGCGCGGCCTCGACAAAGTATATATAAACAGAGACCCCACACCACCACCACCACCAACCATCTCTTTCTCTCTTCTCTCCCATGTTGTCGCATTCCGTTCTGGAGCTCCCAGCTTCTCAAGATCGCTCTCACACATACACATGCGCGCCCAATCAATTTTTCGGCCCAATGCCCCAGATTCTCGTCGTCGCGTCCCCGTCGTCTTCGTCCTCGTCGTCGTCGTTCCCCCTGTATACATATATACCCTCGCGACACACATTCCCTTCTTCCTCTCTTCTCTTCTTCCTCGCGGCGAGCGAACACCCGAGAGCGCCTAGCCCAAGCTAAAACGCGCGCAACTTGTGCAACTATATACGCTCTGTGCCCCCCTTTGAACCCATATAAATTATATCCTGCGAGCTCGCGCGCGTGTGCGCTTTCTCGATCCCTATAGCGGCGGCGGCGGCGGCTTGCGAAAGACGAAGCGGAGAGTGCGAGTTTATTACGAACTCGGCTCCTAGATAAATGTAGCGACACGCGCGACACGTACACACATACACGCGAGAGTGTGAAGGTAATACGCGCGCGTGCAGTGTGCCTTTATAGGGGAGCGCTCAGTTCATGCTCTCTATATCTTTTGCATGGGCGCTGCCCGCCGCTAGAGCTCGTCCACGCGCTCTTTTCGATCGTTTGCGACATCGCTCACTTCATCTCTCTATGTGTGTATAAACACAGTGGAGTGGTGGGGTGTTACATAAGGCGATCGCCTAATATCGCGTGTCTTTGTGTGTATGTGCAGTGTGTGTATATATCGCGGCCGAGAGCCGCAGCGATCGATCGATCGACACGCGATGCATTGTCTTGGGGTTGCCCAATGCTGACTCACGCCCCGGTAAAAATAGGATCCATTCGCGCGCTCGCGAGATCACTGTGTGTGTGTGTGTGTGTATGCACGACGAGAGCTATTGCGAATCAATGTGATCGAGGGTTTATAGATAGTGAGAGAGAGGTAGAGGATGGGAATCGGTGTACCTTTTTGTTTCGGGGAGAGGAGCACTGGAATTGATTTGTCAAACTTGATTTAGTGTATAAGGATGAATGGGGTGATTTCGATGCTTGGGTGAGCGTGCACAACGATATGACTGTGTGGGATTCTTTTGAATTCTAGTTTTTTAAATGAATTTGTGATTTTTATGGATACGTATAATCAAAATGTCAATTCAAACTCTGGATTTTTATGTGGAGATAAGGATTAAGAAAATGTTTCGTTTTATTACTTCTCAATTAATCGCCAATTGAAAGAATTTGTTTTCTTTCGAATCATAACCCGTATCACTCGATTACAATCACGCGCGTAATTATTTTCAAAGTTCATAACTTACGTCCTTCGTATATACGTTTCTCATTTGAACCGAAAATTTTTCCTCCCCACCGAACATATTGTAGCTTCGCAGCCACAAAGCCGATAGTTATATATACCGAAGTAGTTAGTTATCATTTTTACAATATACACAAGTTTATATTTATAATGATAAATATCGCGTACACAGGCTAAACCGAATGCATCGGGCACGCGATAGGAGGCGCGGATCTCTAGCTCGAGCGCGCGCGCGGCTCATAAAAGCTATTAATTTCGCCAAAAGGAAGAATAATCAAAACATCAAGATACATTGCCTCGATATCGCTACGTAATTAAAACGAGTCTGCGGCGCGGGGCGAGCAGTCGCTTACTTTTTATTTTCTCCCGTTGATGCGCCCCGCGCGTAACTGTTCATTATATGCTACACAATTAAAACAAAAGTTTGGCGCCACTCGGTGGGCTTTTTATGACGCCTTGCCCGTACTATATTTACTACAAACTCACCTGCCCGCGCGCAGGTAGAATTATAGTGCAAACCTGAAATTATACTCACGCTTGGCGATGTGTCTATAAATACCGCGATTTTGATTTAACGAGACATTCTCGTTATTCGTCGTTCCCCTTTATACCCTCCAGATATATATTTCTCCATATCTATTCCCTTTTCTGCGCTATTGTCCGATTTTATCTCGACAACCGTATGGGGGCAATATCATACCGCGACACACGCACTGCTTATCCATCGGGACGTAATTTTGATGGAGGCCGATTAAATTCCCGCGAGATTTACGCTCCACCGGTAGCAAAACGGCGCACGTGTGCGCTAGCTGCACGCGGCATTTTATTGTTAATAAATTTCGCGGAATTTTATTTACGATATCCAGCGCTAGCGCGCGTCTATTATAAGAGATAATATCGGAAAAATGTCGCACGAGATAAGTGAAGCATCGTTCACAAATCACTCGGTGTACAAAGCAATCAACGACGACTCATTGGCGCGGATTTTTAACGCGTACTTATATAGCGGTACATAGATAAAACTGCGCGCGCGTACGCGGATAAGATTTGCATCGGTGGTGTTATGTATACATATATGCGAAATGCATAACTCATTGCTTTGAATGACGGTGGCGATATTACGAGTACGTGCGTGTGTGTGTTTGAAGAGCGAGGTTTTATCACGGGCAACGATTTGGCCTTGGATCGAAAGTGGAAGGCACGTATCAGCTATATAAAATCGATCGGCCGATGAAAGTCGATCGGACGCTAAACCTTTGCGATTTATGAGTTTGATAGATTCGGACGCTGACGAACAGAAATTAATAACCTTTATCGGTATAGTTATTTACTCCCTTCTCGAGGGCTACAAAATTAAATATAAACGTTGACAATTTGTTTTAAAAGATCGAGAAGAAAAAGGATAAATAATGTCAAAAAGATTTTAAATCCCATTGAAAACGAAAATCGCCGTGTGGTTCGTCAGAATTGAGTCGAAACATATTTTAATGTTCGTTACACGTATAACAGCGAAATAAAAGATGCCAAACTACTGATTTGATTCGACGGTTATAAGACAATAAAAACTATGCAATATGGTTAAGAAAAATGTTTTTTTCGTGTTCCATTCTACGATTTATTGTTTCGATGTGTTTTTATTTTTGTATTTCAACTGAATATATATAGCAAGAATAGCAATGTTATTATATATGAATTTAAAAAAAAAATAAAGAATTTAAAGAAAGTGGTCGCAAGCAATCTACAATTCTGTCGATAGAGAGTAAAATTAACATTCTTTTCTCAACCCTACACTCCTCACTGCATAGAAAAACACACAAACACTTCCGCCTGCTCCACCCCGCGAGAAAAAGGAACGCGCGCGGCAACCTCAAACCGCAGCAAAGCAAACTCACCCGCGGCATATCCCTAAAACAATGCGCCATAAGTACCTATCGTCGACGCAAGCGTACACTATAACAACCCAACCGCCGAGAGGGTTAAAGATTCCCGGCGCGTGCGCGACAGAGAGCGAACTCTGCGGATATAAATTTTCACTCGGCGTCTTTTCCAAGTATATACGCGCGCGCATGAGTCACCACAACGCGCCTCTATCTCTCTCTCTCTTTCTCTCGGATTGCCCTGCCGCGGCGAATGACTTGCCGTTTCCTAGAACGCTCTGGTATGCTAATTGCGCACTCGCTCTGTCTTTCCTCCGGCCTACACGTTTGTGATGTAGACGCGCGTATATAGGTGTGACAAAGGTGTACGGGTGTGGGTGACTGTGAGAGAGATACGCGGGAAATCAAAAGAAAGGTGTCGAGCTAATACGAGCCTGTGTGTAAGTGGGACTTTTTTCGGATGGACGCGCGCGTGTTTCTCGAGTGTGCGATATTCGTGCAAGCGAGGGGCTGTGTACGTCGCGGACGTGGATATCTGGTTACAATTCGCTCTGGTATGGGCTTTGTTTTCAGATCCGAACAACTATACTCGTGGTATACGGTATTTGAGTAATTTGTCCACTATTTCGTAGTTTTATGATCGATCTTGTATAGGGGATAATATCGTATTGATGTAGACAAATGTTACCGCGTTTTTTTTTACTCTTTCAAAAGAACATTCAATCAAAGTATAATAGACGTGTGAATAATGCCGATATATGTATATTTCATAATATTCAATGCATTTATTATGTTATACTTCACGCGCGCGCTCCATTTATCAAAAACCGAATGACCCGATATAAATTGCCTCGAATGTACAGTTAGCGCGCTGAGGCAATGACATAAATTACCTTCAGGTTGAGCCTCGCGTCGCAATATTTTGAAACGCGCGCAAATAGATATGTTCGACAAATAAGTAATTGGCCTATAATATATATACGAGCGCATACGTACTTTCTTTAAAATATATATATATATAATATCTAATTTCGAAACCTATATATACTGCTCTCTCCCTCGTCTAGTCATACACATCTGCAGAAAACGATCGGACGAGCGGTCAAATCGTCTTATAAAATCTTACCTGGAACCTGCCAATAATTGCAATCAGATAACGCGTATGTATACGCGCAGTATGGCGACTCCCCATAAACTTTCCTCCATTTTTCCCCTCGTAAATTTATGCGAAAATCTTCTTCCCCGCAAGCTCGGCCACGCGCGACTATATATACTTTTCCTTTTTCTCATATTAACGTATATACATAGACACACGTGCGCACACACTTGCAAACACGTTTACCCGATGTCCTTTAAAGATTGCCACCGCTATTTGATCTTCCGCTACTCCCGGCGGTGTCCAGCAGCGCGTTCGCGCATTCCGCGCGCCTCGGACCCATTCGTTTTTCTCTCCCCGCTTCTCTCTCCCTCCTCCGTGTACATGTATACACATATACGATAAGTCGCGACGAGCAGCAACATCTGTAAGTGCATTTCTCGCCGTGCACTTTTTCACGCGCGCGCGCGCTTTAATTGGTACACGCGCGGGGAAGGGAGGGATTATTTTATCCGGGCGCTCGATCAAAATTTATCGAGTGTTCCGCAAAGTTGCGGGCTTTATTGTCTTTTAATAGCTCTCTCTCTCTCTCTCTCGCGTACGAGCGGGTCTCGTGTACATGTACGCGTATACGCATAGGTTTTGTTTTTCGGGCGCGGATTGAGTCGTCGAGAGAGGCCGCGCGTGTAAACCAGTTGTAAATATTTTCCCGATACAATATGCGCGCGCGAGGTAATCCCAGGCGCGACGGCGAATCGTAAAGGAGGATCTGGGCTACTTGACTTTAATTGCAGCGAAACGTATATAAATAACTATTACTTACTTCGTGTATATAATTTTGCAATATATTTTTGCCGCGCCATTGTCAAGATAAAATTGCGTAAAATATACGAGACAACGAGGAAAGTAAATAATTCGTTTAAAAAGTTCTTTCGTATATGTGGGGGGAACAAAAAAAGACGAGACTTTCCTAGAAATTTGAAAGACGAAAGTTTATTTATTGCCGCGCGTGTATCATCCCCGTCAGGGGCGCAAAAAGGCCGAAAAATTCTAAAAACGCCTCTCGCGGAAAGTAAGAGTATCTCTCTCTTTCCCTCTGACAATTAGGCCGCGGGGATTTCTCGGGCTAAAAACTGACAGCTCGAAATGTAATTCGAAGGAATTCACAAGGTAGCTAAAGCTATTTACAAGAGCCTAAATTTTTCATTTTTCTTACAACCTTCTATGTTATCTG
The DNA here is from genome assembly GCA_030522985.1 of Torymus sinensis. Lineage (NCBI taxonomy): Eukaryota > Metazoa > Arthropoda > Insecta > Hymenoptera > Torymidae > Torymus > Torymus sinensis. The sequence goes on along the minus strand of JAPYZP010000556.1, from coordinate 13,840 downwards.
CAAATACCAGCGTTGAAAAATGCTCAATAAAGCTAGGTTTAAGTAATACAATTTTGTCCACTTATATCTGTTTAAAAAATAAAATTATCATTCTACAACTAATTATAATTTTCAGCAATAATCTATACATACTACATTGTAATATTGTTTTTCGAGTTCCATTCTATCATTCCAGAAAATAATCCCTAAACACACACCCCTCGCCCTCCTTATACCCCTTCTCACTTACACTCCAATATTACTTAACGAACTCGGACACGACGCAACACTCGCTCCCGCTCTGATAAATCAATCCAGCACCTCATGATGCAACTTCCACCCCCCTTCTCTCCTTATTTTACCCCAAAGATAAGATTGCGCGTGTCGCGTCCACACACATACGGACGCGCATACCACGCGTCGATGATTTATTCGCGCGACGATTGAAAAGGCGCGCGCGCGCGCGCGGGTCGTTTCTTCCGCCCTCGGAGAGCTCTCCGAGTGTAATTCATGCACGTTGCAGGTACACCACTCGCACGTGCGCGTGCGATAAATTCTCCGGTCGATTTGTTCTCGCCGAGCTGTGCGTGTTGCAGTGTAGCAAAGGCTGTATGTTTTGTCGCCGGGATATGCCGAGAGTGGCTTTTGTTGTTAATGGGCGTAGGGACTGTTTTGGAGCCGCGTACGTGTGCACTGCGCGCGGCGGAGATTTAATTAGAGTTTTTTGGGGCGGGAGGGAAGAGAGAGAGGATTCGCTGCGTTGTACTCTGCCGGGGTGTAATCTATGCTAAGTATGCTAGCTGCGAGGTTTGAGCTGTGAGTAATGATTTTGTGGATGGATGGTGTACCACCAGGAAGTGAACAATTTTCATGTCCTTGCGCATCTTAACATCATTCATACATCTGGTATTTCTTTTATATAGTTTATATACAATATAAAACACATAAGTAATATATCATGTACCCATCATACTTATCCATACAAACATGTATTTGCGTTACAACCCGAATGTATGCCATCGAGATTAAAATGCTCGAAAAGTGCAATCAAAGCGCTATAAAAACCTCATCGCAAATCTCGCCATAACCAATACACAACCATCGTTGCACAACAAGACCGCAGCACCAAAAAAGCGGCTCATCATCCTTTGAGGAAGTAGCGCTTTCGCATCATCATCGTCGCGTCGTCCACTTGTTTCGCGTGCGCGCGCGCAATTTGCATCGCTCGATCCGCTCACTTATATATATACGCTCGCGTGCGCGCATCGTCTCGTCACACGCGCGCCGAAATTCGGCCGCGTCGGAACAAAAAAGGCGCGCGCACTTTCGTCTTCGAGGCAGCGGCAGCAGTAGCGGCAAGTGACGTTCTCCTTTCGACGCGATGCGTGCGTTTATATTCCGAAAGTCCGCCGGACTGAGGAGAGGGATAAGACACATACGCGCGGAGTGGTTCCCTTTTCCTTGCCTCTCAGCAGACTACGTGGCCCCTTTTACGCTGTGCTAGATGAAGTGTTTATGAGTTAGGGGAAGTTTATAGGGCTTGGTATACTTTTTTTGAGTGAAAACTTTCTTTTTTTTTTTATTATTTCTAACGTTGTTTTTACAAGTTTATATATAGTTGAGTCATTGGGTATAATAAGAAGGTGCAGAGGATGGCCGTGGGCCAGGCTCGATTTTTGACATTGACCTTACTTTTGAAAGGAAAATTATAATTTTATTCGCAGATTATGAAATTGAAGAAAAAATTTTTATACGTACATATAATTACAGAGTAAAATTAACAGAGCTTCCACCTGTATCCTTCAATTCCTAAACAATTCACTCTCCAATATTCATTTTTCAATCTACAAATTACATAACACACCGATGCCAATCAAACAAACCCAAAGTTCAGCACAACAAAGACTCCCTCCTCAATTCCCAGCATCTCCAACGAAACCCTCCGCACTGCTCACCCCCTCGTGCCTCCTCTAAAATTAACCCAATCTCAGCACTCAAATCAGCGCAGCCTTAGCACCTCACACACTCGCAACAAAACGCATCCTCGCAACGAGCCGCCGCGTGATCCTGCCGGTAGTTAACCGCTAGCGGTTGCGCGAGTGAGAAACCGGTGGTGTCTGTGCGCCGCCTGCCTGCGTCGGTGTGTCTACTACTTATATACGCGCTCTCTCTATCTCTCCTTCTCGCGCGCGCGCGCTCGTCTTTTAAATGGTAGTAGTAGTAGGGGCGCCGCCGCCGCTGCGCAGCCGCCAGAGAGCCGCGAGCGCGCGAGCGCCAGTAAAGGTGAGCCTCGAGCCGAGATCAGATCCGTCGGATCAGTGACTCGTTGCCGCGCTGTATTGCTGCAGCATCCGCCGCGCTCGCTCTCGTGTTGTTTATACCTCGAACCGAGGGAGAAAGAAAGGCTAGTTTTCAAAGGTGTGCGGAGAGGTTTTTTATCTTGCAGTGACTTTTTTCGTGGGATTTTTGTGACGAGGAGGAGTGTGAAGGAGCTGGTGAACTGTGTGGTGTAGGTGAATTTTTTTTTGGACCTTGGATATGCTTTTGTTGGTTGTTTTGTGTGGTCTAGTGTTGTTGAATTCATGAGTGGAAATTATGGAGGCTTGGATTGTGTTTTGGTTAAAATATGAATTGTCAGTGCAGCACTTTATGACAGGATAATATTAGTTGCCTGTGACTTGTCTAGTGCACGCAAAGAATGATTTTTTTAATGATTTTTGGAGTTTTCAAAGTTAGAAATACATACATGTTCCGGAAAAGGTTAAACAGCATGAGTCACTTATAATTATTCCTTGAAATGAAATCCAAATTTAAAAGTACTTTCATTGACACGATAACCTTGAAATTTGCCAACTGTCTGCTCGATAAATGTATAATCTCTCCAATACAAGGTGTCTGAAAACATGCCAAATTATTATTTTGTTATGAATAGCGATTATATAGTTCAAAAGTGTAAAAAGTATACGTCTATTCTTGTAGCATAATCGTCTGATTACGATCAGCTTGTTTTTCAAGCAATAAAAAGATTTTTTTCCGGATTCGCATCCTGTATAAGTAACAAGGCATTAATCGAATTCGTGGAAAATTTTAAAATATACGCAATTACAACCATTGTTATCGTGTCAATTATTTTTAAAAGCATTTTGTTGTAATATATGTATAGGAAACGTGACTATTCTAGATCTACACAAGTCAACCAATGAACGACAAAGTACGCGACACTAAAGTGTTTTTTTGACTTCTACAGTGCACCATTTATCGAAAACAATATTGCCGTGGACGCTGCCAACATTTTTATGGCTGTCAATTAGCTGTGATAAAGTGCATAAATATCTGTGCAATAAGTGCCAAGAGTGTGATTAATTAGCTGTTAAAAATTTTATTGGTGAAATTCAATTTTTGCACTTTAAAGGTATGCAGCCACTTACCTAGGTATTCAAAATTAATTAATTACCTTTTAAAATTTCTCAGAAAATAGCGGTAAATTATTATTTCTTTTTTTTTAATCATCAACTTGTAAAATTATTATATATATCTAACGACAACGTTACTTTCTAATTTTCAAAGTTCCCCTACAATTAATACTCCATCAAACTTCGCACATAATTTACCAAGAGAAAAAAAAAGACCCAAATTAATTCGATGGCCGACCTTCAACCGAACCTAAAAACAAATTCGTTAGAACCACCTCGCCGTAAAAATCTCTCACCGCACCTCACTTCCGCTTTCTAACAAAAAAGAAAAGAAACTACGCGTTCAAACGATTCGTCACCTCAGCCAATATACCCGGCGGATCGCTCATTAAGTAATTCGTTACACAATAATCGCGCGGCCGACCTCGTTTCCCGCGCTCGCGTAATTCTAATCCCCCGGAGGCTGCGCGCATGCGCTCCGATTGCCCCCCGGGAGGGCGTCGTCATCACGCGAAACCGAGAGTTCCGGTGGCGCGATAGAGAGACACACACGCGATCTTAACAATGTCATTTGTTTATCGACGTGTATTGTCCGATGAATAGGGAGAGAAAGAGAGAGAGAGAGTTGCGAAAAAATGGAATATATACATATGGGTGATTCATCGATCGGCATTGTGTGGATGTTTTTTAGGTTGGCAAATGAAAAAGAACCGTACATGTGCATAATGACTTTTATCTACATTGTAAAATATAATCATTCTTTTCACACGGCCCATAACATTTCTTTACTGTTTCCCTCTCAGAGCTCCCAATAAATCTGATCGACTCGTTTTCATAATATAACAATCGATCCGATTGAGTCAGCTGTTTTATTTTCCATTATTCCTCGCGTCCGAACAACTCGCTCGCATAAAAATAGTATCATTTCGCGCAGAAATCGTATATCGGTTGCGAGGGCAGGATAGGCCCCTATCGGATGTCCCGTCGTCGTCGTCGTCGTGTGGCACTTGAAAACGTATTATGAACGTGGACACGCCGGCGGATCGGGGCCACACGTGCTGAAGGCAGATAAGGACCCGCGATCGGGTGTACCATTACCGGATATCTTAAAACACCTTTCTTTGTGCGGGCCAATATTGGTTTTCTATGGCCGAGCTGTGGTATTAGAAATCGCCGCATCCTCTCCTTTGCCAGCCGCTTCGTAATTTGCTAATCTTTTAAAGAGCTAATTCGGGTTCGTCGGGGAACGAAAAAGAAACTTAAACGTTCTACGAAGTTCATTGTCTAGGTATTTTAGTAAGAAGTTAATGCTTTCATTTTGGAGTATTAATAATTAAAATTGTAACGAATTAATTTTGAAATAAATTACCAATAAAAATAAAATAGTAGTAAACGTTTACAGTGCAGTGACAAAATATTTAGTATAATAATTGTGATAAATTTTGCCAAATTTACTATCCTCTATAGGTCTTGGAAGTTTGCATAGTTGGAGTGTGCAACGAAATAATTTTTTACAATTAATTAAAGTTATTAAGCAATGGTCATTTTATCTAAATCTTTGCAAACTTCAGACCCATTAGCCTCTATCGTAAAGCAGCTACTTCTGAGTCAGACCCAAAAGATTATCATAATTTTTTTTCTCAAATTAACATATACCTTTTAACATCCATTATGTATTATATATATATATATTTTAGATCTATTAGCCTCTATCGTAAAGCTACTTCTGATTAAATCCCAAAAAGATTATCATAATTTTTTTTTCTAAAATTAACATACATACCTGTTAACCATCTACAATGTGTAGCTACACCCTAAAATGCAGTAAAGCAACAACAGCTCCCCTAATTAAAATAATTTACGAATATTCGCATATACATAGAAACTGGCAAAATATGCATATAAGAAAGGGAAGACGAAAGAGCGACAGAAAAACGAAGGAGACAAAAGGCGCGCCGATGAGCTTGAGGTGAGAGTATGTATATATATATATAAGGAGGACGAGGAAAGGACGAGGGAGAGGCGCGAGAAGGAGAAAGAAAGTGACTCGCGCTGCGCGTGCGGTTGAAAGAAAAAGTAAAGCGCGCGCCGGCGCGCAAGTACACTTATATACATACTCTTGCACGGGTCGCGTAAATGCGTGTATATATATGTACACACACGGCGTACATAAGACGAGGCGAGAGCGCAAACGCTCGAGTGTGCTAATAAGGGCCCGGTGTCAAGCGCTCGTCGGCTGACCTTTTTGAATTCATTAACGCGCGCTCGCGCGTATATATATATATGCGCATGATTGATGAGCGCGCGGCAGGGAAAGTCGAATTAACGCTATCGACCTATTCTAGTTTTAATCGCTGTTTGTTTTCGGCCGAGGATGTTTGTAGAGGTGATGTCGTTTGATTAGATAGAGGACGATGACCTGGCCAAATGCTGTGTGAATGGTGGCTTGGGAACGAGGCGCGGGATAATATTGGGCTAGGTTATAGGACGGAGTTATTGTAACACACATGGTATACGATGTCTGACCTAGTCCTAGTATTATCTACTACTTCGCTTTCGGCGAAACGATATATAGAGTTGTTCGTTTTGAAGGACTGGGCTTTCTCATAAGTGGTACATAGAAATAGGTTATTAAAATTTTACGCTTACATATACAATTATTAATTTTATAGATTTCCTGAAAGACGGTAATACCGATGAAATGTAAATACCCCCAGACACCTATCAATTAACAAAACTTTTACGTTACAATATAATCACAAGCCCCCGCGATGTAAACGATTCCCGGAAATATTCAAAACCACTGTATATATATACGAGAGAAAAAAAGCGCATCATCTACCGGCAAAAGAAAAACGCGAAACAGATACGCGAGAACGAGAGGGAAAGGACAGCCGATCCCCGTCCAACTCGAGAGAGTGAGAGGGGCCGCATCCCGGGATCAGCGATCGCCTCCTCGTCTAGCGCTCTTTTGGCAACACTCGATACGTCCGCCCACTTGGGGCCTGCAGCCCAGGCGGGAGAGGCTCGCAGGTACGCGCGTGTGGTCCGGCGCGCATGCGCGCGGGCATGCTAGCAGTCTGGGACCGCGTATATGTACACGCGCGAGAGATCGGTTAGTCGGCGCTGTTTTGTCGTCGCGATAGGCCGCATATAAGTGAGAGTTTTCGAAGGTGAAGGTGGTTCGGTGGTGTGTTATTCAGTGCTCGCTGTCGCCTTACAAAGTACGTATACGTGCTGTGCATAAAAGATAATAAAAGAGTGGCTAATGAGATATTTAACAATAATAAATTGAACGAGAAAAATATGCGACACCAGATCACCGTGACGAGATCGAGCTGCTTTTACTTTTGGCGGCGGAGGGAAGAATTTTAATGGGATGCTGTATCCTGATCGCGCTGCAGGCCTGTCTCTGGATTTTCAGCAGCATCTTGGGCGTGAGTCTTCGCCTGCGTGCGCACTCGAAATTATCATTCGCCAAGTTGAAGCTTGATAGGTGTTATCGTGCGTGTATATACGTCCCAGAGCTCGTTGAATTAACTTCAAAAGCGCGCTGTTTACCGCGTGTTAAATTTAAGTGACACTTCGCGCGAGCCGATGGCTTTTTGCCCCGGAGGTTGGTAAAAAAGATGACGAAGCTGTTCGTTAAAATTAAATATTACATATACGCGTGTATATAAACCAAAAATAAGAACTTTTGACACTTTCGGCGTTTAAAGAAAGCGCGCAATCTCGTTTCCGACCAAATCAAAAAATTCCACGGCGAACGATACCCACTAATAAAACAGAGCAAAACTATATCCCGTCCCGGACGCTCGCGAGAACCCGCACGACGCGATTTAAATTAACCGCGCGCGTGCGCGGTGCCGTAAAGTATAAATTTGATAATTTCCCGTCAATCGACGGGGCTGGCCGATTAAAGCAGCAGCAGCAGGGCCCCGCCGTCGCGCGTCATATCCCGCATCGCTTGCCAATCGGCATAAAATAATCCGTTAAAAAGAAAGCCCCATCCATAAACACCGCGTAACGGTTATATATTATACCGTGCGCGTTATTACACACAGCATCTCCCCACACCGCGTGAATCATCTCTCACGCGTTAAACGCATAATTAAGTCCTCACGCGCGCGGGGCCGAAAAATAATCGGGCGCGAAGAAAAAAGGAGCAACGCCGCGCTTCGCACACAGGTGGATATATAAACCGTCTCGCTATATGTGTATATAAGAAGAAGAAAAAAAATATACACGCGGCCGCTGATGATTTAAAGTCTCTCGCGCGCGCGAACGGGGCGTCGTCGGTATTTTCTCAATCGGCCCGGTCATAATTCACGGCCGTTGCGGGTCCCCGCCCGCGCGTATTTATGCGCGGAATGTAACACGCGTCGTCTGCATGCGGGCTGGGACGAATTTGTCGTTTAATAAATGACGGCGAAGAGGTGCTGAACGCGTATAGTAGCGGTACACGCGTAAGGTATAGGGCGTGTAACAAGGAAACGCGCGGCGTGCATGCAGCTAACAGACGTCATTACGCTTTTGTATTTATGAATGCGAACGCCGCGCGGGAGCCGCATGCTGTGCGTGCAGGCAGGAGTAGCTGCAACGCTATGTGGGCATACTTATATGCAACAGCTTTTTTTGCGTATTAACATGTTAAGCGAGGATTTATTTCGGGAGATGGGAATTCGACGCGGGCTCTGCCGCGTTTAATTTATCGGTTATATCTCATTTGCATAAAATTTATGGATATTTTTATTAAATTTCTCGGGGACGGTACTGTATACATTACGTTGATTGATATTAATATACGTAAAATTCCATCAAAATAACAATAAAATCTCTCCTCTCACTCCCCCATCCAATTACTCCGGCAGCACATTCCGGTGACCAACGAATAGCTCGAATCTCTCGAGCCGATTGCACGCCAAACAAACCGTTTTCTCCTCCTCCTCCCTTATTTTAATCGATTTACCTTTAATCCCAGAGGCGGCAAACAGCAGACCGCCTCTCTCTCTCCCAGCCCAAGAAACACAACAACCTAGAGCCGCGGAAAAATATAGCCTATATGCAAATCTCGGAGAGCGGCCGGCGCACGGTTAATTAGTCAAATCGCTGCTTGCTCGCGCTGCTCGCGCTGCACACACATACGCGCGTGCATCTCCCATACAAGATCGATCGGGGGCCCTATACACATCCCTCGTACTGCGGCGGCGGCGCCTCTCTCATTCCACGGAAACACGGAAAACGTATATTCGCGCCTCTTTGCGCGGAGAGCGGCGCAGCGCGTAATCTCTCACGCCTCGCGGACTTATCCGCGTCCCATCGTCTTCCAATTTCCGTCTTCCTATGCCGCCGCCGCCGTAGCAGCCGCCTCCTCGTGATTATACTTGCAAATCCCCGCGAGCGCGGCTTCGTTTTCCGGCATTTTTCCGGAATGCCAAACGAGCGCAAAAGCGCAAGAGAGAGAGGAGTATGGCGCGAGATTCCGCGCGTCTGCGTGCGCTGCTGCTGCTGCTGCCGGGAAAACGGGCATATCGTCTCCTTTGATCGCCGAACGAGAGCGCGCCTACGCAGCTATGTCGGCAGGCAGGGTTGTTGAGGCTTAGGCGCGAGGGATGAGAATTTCAGCGCGAGGAATGTTGTTTTGGATCATATGTGTGGTTATTCGTCGGAAATTAAAGGTCACTGCTCCTTGTTTTTGTCTTATTTGTATGACGGCATGTGGTGAAAAAAAAATTATATTGCTAAATGGCATGTTGTCTTTCTCTGAAATAACTTGCATTTGAAACGCATGTACCTACCTTGAGTTTTGTTTGTACAGGAAATTAGCGAAATTCATGAATGAAAACGCACCTCTGTGTATAAGAATCTACTGTGTAAATTCAAGGTGTATTATAACTATAAGCATATAAGAATCCCTGTGGGAATTCTGTAAAGGATGTACCGTTAGGCTTATAAGAATTTGTGTTATTTTCTTAGCACGCTATTTATAACGTTGCACCTGCGCGTATATATACGACGAAGATTCTCATGCGGAAAAAAATGAGTTCCTTGGTCCAATTAAAAAAATTACTCGTCGTATGTATATTTATACGCCTCGTTCAAAATTAACCAAGAATTTTTAATTTAATTAATGGCCCGAAAAAAGAGCAAAGTCCACACCATTTATCACAAAGTGAATTTATTTTTTTCTGATACAAAATTCTCGTTCTATTAGCTTATTAAAGATTCTATACGCATTTTCTAATCGTTCGACCCCATTTATGAAAAGTATACATTATACTGTAGCTATTTCACTTCGAAAGACCTATTAAAACACACCGGCTGCATTTTCTTTTTCAATTTTCATAAGACGACGCGCTCGTTCACGAGAAAATATCACCTATACACAGACCGCGTGGCGCACGTACCATAAACAAAATTCAAGAAAGCCTCCTTTATCCATAGAACCAACGCTACAACTTCTCATCTAATCCCGCCCATCCTGAAAATTACTTTACGCACTATCGCCACTAAAGTACACAAAGTCGCTCATAATCTTCCTTCCGCACTGCTCGTATATTTTTCTCTCTTCCACCTACACACGAAGAAGGTGCATCTCACCCTCCTTCTCATTACGCGCGGGGATAGCTCCGCTGAATTTATCTTATCCGGGCGCACGCGCGCGGCTTATCTCGCGTCTTGTTCCCTGAAAATAGCGCCGTATACGCAGCAGCCCGCGCGCCTCGAAAATTAAGTGGCCGCGTTTGGGTTTTAATATACGGGCCGCCTGCGCGGCGAGTGAATTTAAAATCGCGCATGCAGGCACACTTGTTTGAGTTTAATTTTTCCAGGGGCGCTCGTTCGCTCGGATCTTTATAGCGTGGGTCGCGGAGTATAGTAAAGCGCTTTTGTGGGAGAAGAAAAGTTCGCGGAAATATGCGAATGCGCGTATAAGAGGGATAATAGAGGGGGGGAACCTCGCGGCGCGCTCGTAAAAAGAGTTTGTAAAAGCTTGTCTCTCGCAGAAAGGTTTGGAAAATTAAATGTTTTGTATTTGTAATGTACGGCGGGCATTAACTTCCTCTTGATATTCTTATTAACGTCGCTGAACTAAGGGAAATAGGTCAATAAACATTGATAATTTCCTCGAACGTTTGCATAGTAAGAGAATCGTTATGGTTGTACTGCCAATTGCCTGGCACTCGTCGACTTAGTGTATGGAAAAGATAATTATCTTGATTTTGTCAGAATGAAAAAATTTCAATCTTAAATGGATAAGATAAACTTTTAAACGATTAAAATAAATTAAATAGTTTATATATTTGAGAAAATCCTTTAGAGTTTTGATACCTAACTACTTTTGATCATTACAAAGCATATTCTGAATTTCATCCTCAGTCAATATGTATTGAAACTTTGTTTCATGGATAAAATCGAAACAAGGTAAACACAGCACTATATCTATAAAGAGAAACAAATTTTCAATAGCACAGACAATATCTAAAAAATACTTATAATCACCCTATACCTTATCCAATACCGCGTGTTCAACAACCTTCGTCTAAAAATACTCCCGACTAAATAACATTGTCTTCGCGTCGCGCGTAAATTAGCAACCGCAGAAACTCCCCTGTCCTCACCAAAAAGAAGACCTCGTACTCTCTCGCCGATAACGCCGGGCCCCCGAGTGAGTACATTACATTACAATATTACCGCGCCTCTGCCCTCCCATCCCCTTTTCTCGCTCCTCGTTAAAATTAGACCGGATAATCTCGCGTACACGTCCGCAGGTACACACCGAAAACGTCGTGTACGTACGTAGGCATGCGCGCGCGCGGCCCTACACCCCGGGACTCCTTATGGAATTTACTGCCGCGATAAGCGGCTTCCACGAAAGTGGAAGTGTGTATACACCTTCGCCCCGATAAACCGCTGCGCAGCCGCGGATGAAAAAGCCCCAGCGCTGTATATACCCGAGAGAGAGAGAGAAAGAGAGATAATTGTCGCTCGGACAATTTCATTAGCGCGAGCGCGCCGTGCGAAGAGCGCGCGGTGTGTAAATTGGCAATTTTTATATGGAGGCGCAGGGAGGTTTGAGATGTTCGGTGATAATGCGGTGCAAATTGGCGATCTTTATTATTTATAGGTGTAGCGCGTGGGTAGTGGAAGAAGGTCGCGTGAAAGTATCATTGGAACAATCGTGTGTGCGCGCGGTTAATTAATTAGTTTCGTTGATTTCGTATGTATACGTTTTTTAATTAAAAAAAAAATAGTTGATGTGACGATTACGCTGAAATGCGGCGTGCGACCTGCGGCAACGTTTGCGAGGATGATTCAGGAAGTTATTTTTACTAGGTTAATAAAGAAAATCCGGCGAGTCTTTAAAAATGCGTTTTATTGCTACGGCCGTCATCTTTTAAATTCTTATCTTTCATCACTTTCTCTCGGAAAATAAAAGATTCGGAATTTTTAATTTCAATGTTTCAAGTGTTTTATCTCAAAGTAGCAGCGAGTGACAAAGGACGCATTTAAAAGAAAGTTCGTTACACTCATTTTTCGAGTGATAAGTCGCGCGACATATTTTTTATTGATAAAATATGCCTTTTCGATATTACAAGCGTCCAAATGTATCTTCCAACATTCGATTATGATTACAAAACCGGAAGCCCGCACTTACGTATCATAGCGCGGCTCAATTTCAGCCATTTATTAACGCCTGTCCGAGTATCAGAAGAAATGGAAAGTGAGAAATGTTAACTTGACTAGTGCATTAGGCACTTCGTAAAAGAAAAATTAGTCAGAGCTGCTGAAATAAAAAGAACTTTCTTGCAACGCGTCTTATGATAGATTGGATTATAACGCGACTATAATCACCGATGCAACTGCTCGGTAGTTTGCATTATGTAAGAACGCCCATCGTTTCAAAAGAACTCGTTGGTCTCTGCGAGCCACTGTTTAACCTCGACGCGGCCGTTTAGTAATAATGGACAAACGTGTTCATCATCTGACGCGCTTCCTAATAAGTCACCGTCGACGACAGACTTTCTATTCTTTTCTTTTCCCGAGGTAAAACAAACATCATTCTGTATGGTATTATCGAACCTGCACGAGTACCCATAGAATTAACGTACTTTTTATATTTATTCATTGCCATTCATATATTTTTTGTACAAAAAAAAATACCTTTTTATCAAGTAATATTAATCTAACAAAAAATACTATCATTTAACATTTTGATAATCACAAACACGCTCGCCCGCCAACACAAAACGTCCCTATACATCAACGAATAGACAATTTCCCCACTGCGACTTTACAGCACGTGCTTCAATTCTATTGACAGACGCATTTCAGCGTCTATACACACACACACCTACAGAGGAATACACATACACCACGTACGTCGCCGACGCAAAAAAGGACATTAGACACTCGGCAAATATTTGCCCGGTCTCTCTCGAGCTATATACATAAATGCATATTATATATACGTATATCCTCCTACGTATAATATACCTATGTATACCATATCGGCCAACTTAGCCTTTTCCCCCTCGAATACTCGCGCAAGGCGGTATTAAGCGCTCGCCTACAAGCTTTTGCTTTTAGCAACTAGACTGTGTGTGAGCCCCCTCCGTTTAGCCGGCAATTAGAGATCAATTCCCACGGGAGTGCGAGCTGCGGAATGGCCGCCGAACTTTCGGTAGCCGCGAGTAAGTACGCGCGGTTTCCAAATGTCTCTTTTCACGCGCGCGCGCTTAACGTAACTCTGCGTTGATACAGTCCTGTTTTGTTATTTTGTAGATTATAAGTTCAGCGAGGTCGTTGGATTATTTGAGCAGTGCTGCCACGCAGACTATTTAATTTTGCTAAAAAATTAATTAGTAATACGAATAAATGTTTTTGTTCTATTTAACATAAAGAAACTTTGGTAAATTTTCGTTACTTATACGCAAAATAATTAACCCCATGTTCGTATACAATTAGTATATTGTTGCAGTTGTAATTATGATGATTCCGAGAATAATACTAACAACCCTTCAATTACGTTCTTTTTGTTCCTGAAAAAAACATTCTCGGAAATCGTTACTTTTAACTTGAAAGTGAAACTTTTAATAACAATGAAACAACCGTGCGTATATACACGAGAACGAGGCTGCATTTATCCCCGTGGGCTGCAATTAAAGACACCTCTTCCTGCTTATTAACTCTCCATCGATATCAATTAGCGGACCACCAAACGCGCCCCGAAATTACAAAGCATCGCGAGCCCCAATTCGCTAATCCCTCGCGCGCGATCCATCTAAAACCTTCGCGGCTATCAAAACATTCAATTATACCGACACCCGAAAGACCTAAATCAACGAGGCCCCGCTTAGAAAACGATAAGAGGCACGTTTATACATCTGAAGAAAAGCGTTTCCGAAAACGTATCATCAGCGCTCGAAATTGCTTTATCGGCGAGAGGA
>JAPYZP010000555.1:0-23343 GCA_030522985.1 Torymus sinensis | reverse complement strand
GTTATTTTCGATAGTTCGCCAGGAGAAAGAAGAATAACAAGTTTATTTAGAGCTATTAGTGCTATTATCGGTGGACATCCGCTAACAAATGTGCCCATATCATTTGTGGTCACAGTTTTTCTTTCGTTCATCTGGCTTCTGGAGGTATTGTATGAATTTTCAATATTATATTACAAATGGAAAAACTTTTTTCAAAATTTTATCTTTGATAATAATTCTCTGGTAATTATTTACTACATCGTGTTCTTGAAACAAAAAAAAATATTGAAGAAATTCAAAATACAGTACTTATCCTATATTTAAATCTCAGGCAATTCTCAGGATTTTCTACAAAAAAGTGGTCCCAAGAAAACAAAAAAAAATATTTTGAGGCACACTTCTGAAAGAAGGTTTTTCTTTTTCTTTATGCCACCCAATACACGAAAAAACTTTCGAACAGAGGAAAACTGTCTAGTGACACCGCTTTAGGAAAAAATCGATTTTTCTTATGGGAATCTAACATGGGAAAAAAGGACGAAAAGTGGTGACTGATGATTAACCAATAGCAAGCTGTTAAAGGTGACTAAGAAAAATTCTACAAAAAAGCGATTAAAGTAGAAGAAAAGAGCTTTAATTTGAGATGTTAATCGTTAAAATCGGTCACTTCTGTACAAAGTTAGGTGCATTTGAAAATCGTGAAAAATGACCAAAAATGAGTGATTTTTCCCGAATCCACAGAATTCCATCGATTTTCAAATGCACCTAACTTTGTACAGAATAGACCGATTTTAACGATTAACATCTCAAATTAAAGCTCTTTTCTTCTACATTAATCGCTTTTTTGTAGAATTTTTCGTAGTCCCCTTTAACAGCCTGCTATTGGTTAATCATCAGTCACCACTTTTCGTCCTTTTTTCCCATGTTAGATTCTCATAAGAAAAATTGATGTTTTCCTAAAACGGTGTCACTAGACAGTTTTCCTCTGTTCGAAAGTTTTTTCGTGTATTGGGTGGCATAAAGAAAAAGAAAAACCTTCTTTCAGAAACGTGCTTCAAAATATTTTTTTTTGTTTTCTTGGGACCACTTTTTTGTAGAAAATCCTTGTAGAATTTGTAGAATTGCTCATATATAAGATAAGAATTTTTCGATGTTATATAATATTGCAACAGTCAATATCTAAAAATATACAATTCTTTAATGTCTGAATATGCATTTAAGTAAGGAAACTTTGCACTCTCTGTTTGACAGATAATAACTCATTCAATAGGCAAGGGCAATACCATAAAGACGGACCCGATTGCGCTTGCCGAAGAAACGTATTCCTGGCCGCAGATATTTCTTTATTCCAATGCTGATACTTTAATACCTGCCAGTGTAAGTTACTTTTTCACGTGCAGACTGTAATGGTTTGCTTAAATAGAAATTTAAATATTTAAAAATAAGCCTCCGGACATTTTATTCGTTTTCGCATACTATGAATGCAAATGTTGACATAAAAATGTGTGTTCATGTATTATCATAACTGAATTATTTTTATTTCGATTTTTTCTGAGTTATCGGTTATTTTTTGGGCCATTTTGAGTGTACAAAAAATTGGGGACATGGTCAATATTTGGTGGCAAGCTTTTTTGATGGCAAGCTTTTTTGGTGGCAAGCTTTTTTGGTGACAAAAACTTTATTTCGAAAGAATGCTTAAAAATGTCCTCTTCCAAACATAAATCATCGTCAGAGAGTCGTCAGACATTTTAAACAAAGAAAATAAATTTCGAGAATTCGATCTTTCATTTGGTTTTTACCGGATGAAAAATGTTGACTCCTTCAAAGGTTACATGAGCTCAAAGATGAGCGTAAAATACACAAAATACTGTGAAAATGCAAAGGAGCGATTTTTTGCCATTTTCAATGTATGTCCAAATACTATGATATTTTAGACTCCTCTTTGAATGTATGTAGTCATTTTTAAAGAAATCATCATTTTTCATCTAATAAGAAGCAAATAAAAGCTTGTATTCTTTAGTTTCACTTTCTATTTTGAAATTTATTTGCGATTTTTCCTGGCAAAACGATTTATGTTTAAAGAGGCATCATTTTTAATTATTTTTGAAAACTATAGTAAATTTAGTATTGACAAAAAAAAGCTTGGCTCCAGTTTCACCGTATTCACGATATTTTTTTATGTTCCGAGATTTAAAAAAATCTGGTCTGGTAGCTAACAAATTTCCCCTAACAATATCACCTAACAAATACATAAAAAACAATATATAAAAAATGTAAACTTTTTTTGTTTTTGTGTATTACAGAATAGAGTGATTTTAATTTTAAACGTTATATGTTACTGAACGCGGAACGTATAATAATTATCTACAGTAGTTTTTCCCTTCTGTTAGTCCAGTTAAACAATATATATTTCCTCCTAGAAACAATGGTATAGCTTAACGAGCAATCTGCAAAAAATTTTATTCACGCCTTAAAAAAAATCAATGAATTGCTGACCGAATATGACATTGTCACTCCCGCAGGACGTTGAGAAATTCGCGAGTCGACGAGCGGAGCGCGGCGTGCGCACCCAGCTGGTCCTATTCACGGACTCGCCGCACGTCAAGCACTACGCGACCTACCGAGACGTGTACGTGAGCACGGTGTGCGGCTTCATCAACGACTGCCTGACCAAGCCGCCCGTCCTCGTCGGCAACCCGGGCACCTCGGACGGACGCTACGAAGAGCGCGACTCCCTCATCTCCCTCACCAAGCGCATCGTCCTGCCCCAGGAGGCCAATCAGCCGTGAACGGAGAAAAGGCTCGTACAGGCGAACGGCCTGTTCTCTCAATTTCGTTAGAGTGAAGTTGTCGTGGTATTCAGGTGGAGAAAATCAGAATGGCTGTGAATGATCTTATTCCAAGTGTTATTTTTTTTATTTTTCGACTTATATATTATTAGTTTGTAAAGAAGACTTTTACCATGATGTCTCTTTAAAAGAATGATCAAAATTTTACATCACAGAGGAGAGCATTAGAATTTCACTCTAAGAAATTTAAAGAGTAACTGTTAGTTAAATATTTTGTTTCTTTCGATTCTCGGCGAAATCGTGTATTAATTTATAAAGAGAGTTTTTGCAATCGATTCATATAGTACAGTATTCAAACTCTTCTGAGCTAGCACAATATACTATAATGTATTTGTGCTGCAGGATGCTATTTGTGTCAATGTGAGATAAAAGACATATAGAGGAGAGTTGCACAGAACCGGCCGCCATAGCCAACAATTAATGTCTAAAAAAAGAAAACGACTCTTGAGAGGTGCTCTACAAAATATTTTCAGTTAATTACCATAATATTAGTTAATATGATTTGATTAAATCAACGCAGTACTTGCCAGCCTAATCTTTTCGGAATTTTCAGTTTTATAACAATATGATTAATACATAGTAGTAAATGTCAAATTGTCCTAAAAATACGCTACTAATGAATTATTACGAGATTTCTTAGTATTCTTATGGCGAACAAAATGAATAAAATTACATTATTAAGAGTATTTATTTGATATACACATATAATAATTATAGTTCAATATGAGTTTATGAGCAGGTCATAAATTAGTAATGGAGTGACAAATATTGAGCAAAAAAGGCAATTTTTTAATTTTGCATCACACTAAGCTGCCAAGAGGTTTTATCAGCCCCCCTGGAACACGCTGATCCTCAATGTTTAACCCTCTCAAGCAGGGTCGGAAGCCTGCGACTTCCCACCTAGATCATGATCATCTTTCCCATAATTTTTTAGACAATTTTTTTGCGTTTTCTCTAGGGTATTTCTAAATTCATTAAAGTAGCAAGTTTTTTGAATGAATTTGTTAATATTAATAAACAAATACTGAAAAAAGTCACGTTTTGCTAGAAAGAGTTAACGAAAACATGGAAATTGTCATAATAATACTAATTCAACTGCAGAGAAAAGTGCTCAAACGAATAACTTTTGACATTGTAACGATTGCTCTGATACCAAATTCTAATGTAACTTTGTCAACTCTGTATTTAAAATATCGGGCACAAAATATATTCAATAAAATTTGTAGTTACACCAAACCATATATAGCTGTCTGACACAGCTATATATTACTAAAGGAATGAGAAACGCTTGATGGCCATTAGTGCGCTGGTCGACGGTGGGCAATTTTCCTCTATTATAGGTGAAGCTTTGTAAAAGCCTAGTAAGTATGGCACACAATTTTTTTAAAAGCCAAAAGCTGATAACGTATAACGTCCGTTGAATATTAATTTCAATTACAATACCGAATTCGGTGAACTTTATATCTACGCATAAATTAATATAGACAACTTGCTATTTTAATAATTTGAAAAAGATTCCACAGTGCTTATGAAAGTTGATAGCCATTTCAAGCTTTTTCAATTATAAATATTTTTCCCTCTCCACTAAAAAGATTATAAGGTCTATAAAACTTTGTTGACGCAAATTATTAAGATAATGTTACACATATGTAATAGATTTTATTTACTATTAACACAAGTATAACTTTGAAAAATTAAAAATTTAGACCATTTTTTCATTTTTAAATATTCTGTTAATACGCAAAGTAATTTTATTATGTGTTATAGGCTAATTAAAATCAAAACAAAATGCATGATTCAAAATAATGGTAATATTATAGCGATAAAATATAAGTAAAATGTTAACAATACCGGTGTCTACAAATTAATAACTACACAATAAATTAACAAGCATATTCTGCATATTGATAATTTATTTGAGATTTTTTATTTTTCATTTTTAGTTAAAACATTTTTCATCAACGTACAAAATTAATTTTCTAATTCTGAGATTTGATGAATGTTTCACTTTGAAAAAACGTGTAAAATTCATTGAAATGTTGTATTAAAAAAAAAAAAAAAAAACGTACAAATTTAATGCAACTGGATGAAAAAATGTTATTACTTATTTTAGTTACTATTTCTTTCTTTCCGTCCAGTAATTGAATTTATGGATGAATTTTAGATAACAAATTAAAATCGATAATTGCTCTTGATAATAAATATCATAATTTATACGATGCATCAATATATTATAACAAAACAATAATTTTCAAAAATGACTAATAAGTATATCTAAACTAGGGAATCGTTTAAAACTAGGAAGTTTTATAAGTTTGGGGATTTCAATATACTTATAGGAAGATAACGTAGAAAATAAAGGTCGAGAAAAAATAGTGATTTTGTGAATTTATAAGTTCAAATCAAGCATATTCTATTTATTTATAGTTCACTAAAATATTATGTAACCATAAAATATCTATCGCCAAATTTATAATAACAATCTCAATTATTATAATAATTAAGGGTTATGATGAACAAATTTTTTATAGTTAATTTATAATGACCACGTCAAGTGCAGAAATTAAATATAATTTTGTTAAGTATTTACCTAATTTAGTATAATACAATTAAATTATATTCATTTAAATAATACATAAACCACTTATATAAAAATACTACCTCTTGTAAATTGTAAGTTTGGAGAATCAGAACATGCAAGTTGCAACGTGAAACCAATTATTTTTATTAAAAATTTTGTAAATTCTCCTTAAATTAAAATGAATGTTGGCATACATATTATTTTGAAACTCTTGTTCTGGTTTTTCTAAAAAGCAAAGCAGACAGATTGACTATAGTAAATGTAATTATTAATATTTCTCGAAAACGGCGTTAAAAATGGTTAAAAAAAACATTGTTTCACATATATATATATATATATACCATTTGTAATAGTTCAATTCTTGCATGTAACATAATTGCATCAGAAATCCAATAGAAAAGAAATGTAGATGTATATGAAATGATCAAGCTGGTCTTGATATATCAAATGGAAATCCGCTTACTTACAAAATTGATTATTAACTATAATTATTCGAAAATAATTATGTGATGCTAAATTATGTAAATATTTATTGATATATTTTGATGTAATAATTAGTTATGAATAAAGACTGAATAATATCCTAATAATAATTATTTTTTTCAACCTATAAATGATACAATAATTCATATTATTTTTGAGTAAGGATTCTGCAGAAATATAAAAATACCACAGTCGGCTAGCCAATATGTTTCGTAACTAATAGATTATAGTAAGTAAGATATTGGAAAGATCGCATGCATAACTGTGAAGTATAAAGAGAGCTGTCCAGATGAAATTATTGTTATTCTTCATCCGCGACTAATTTCCGATTTGTTTTTCAGTTTTGCTATTGCTTATAAAGCACATTTATGTAAAGTACAATTATAAAACACGAAAGGATTTTAAAAATCGGTGAACAAACCAAGAAGAGTTTCATCATCAAGATTATTTTCTTTATAATAAAAATCAAATCGCATATGAAAAAAAAAATCGAAATTTATTGCTGGAATGTTAAATTTCTGTGATTCATTACCTTCTTAGAATTAAATCGTGAAAAACCTCTTCAAAACTGGCGAACGACAGGAGCAAAGTTTCTGTTAGTCGCAAATTATCTTCATCGTCATCGAAAGCTAAGGCCTCAAAGAATCCAGGAAAAATATTAAATGATTCAATTGAAAACTACAAAAGAATTAATGCTTTAACAGTTTTTTTGAGGGACGAACCAAAAGAAGAATCAAAAAGTAACAAAGATAAAATAAAAAAGTAAATTATTTTCAAAAATTAGCAAGGTAATATTTTAATTTTCATATTCAAGTATTGTATGACTTACTTAATTTTAGTGAAGCGGAAAAATTTGACGTTTCGAATTTTAACTGCAAAACACATTTGTGTACGAAAGAAAGTGATAAATCGACGACGAGCATTGATCGTCGAAGCGCTTTCAAAACAGACATCAATGCAAGCTTTTATAATCCGTAATTATGATTCATTAAATAATGTCTTTTTTTTATTTTTTAATAATACTAATAGTACCTTAATAAAAAATACAATTGGTTATACTGATTCAGAGGCAAAGTAAAAGAAGCAGGCACTGAGCGATTTTATGAAGTAAGAAGAAGTCAAGGAAATGACAATGCTTCTAAATTAAACTTGCATAAAATGGCTTCGGATGTAAAAAATACAATCAGTAGACAAGTGTGCTCAAAAGACCACGAGGTTTGTGTCACAGTATGATCATTTTAATTACTTATAATATTTATGAACATTTTTTTATAAAAATATAGTTTCACAAAGGTTCTTCCATATACGTTGTAATTTATTAACATATTACTTCGTTTAATTTTTCTTACAAATGTCCAGATATAATTTCTTTATTCCATTTAATTTATTAATCGAGTATAAAAATTAATTTAATTTTTTATAGTTAAGAGAAAAATTGTCAATTGAAAAATATGCGTCAAGACTGAAAGGATCAGTGAAGAGAATTCCTGCAACGCAAAAATGTATTTATAGTTTTGGTGAAATCGGAAATGATATCACAAGCGATAAGGAAAAGCGCCGCAATCATGTAGAAGGTATAAATAATTTGAAGTAATAAGCTATAATTATTTTAATTTTTTTATCACTCTATTTAATATTACCGTAAACTTATCGGATTTTGTTGGTTGCTTAGATATTTCAAGATCTTCGTCAGTTAAATGTAAAACCAAATCTACAAAGCCTAACTACTATTTGAAATCTCATGAAAATTCTGTTCAGTATAAAGATCCGCAATTGACAGAAATCGAAAAGCAAATAAAAGAGATTCAATCTCACAAAAGGGAATTAAATCAAATGATTTTTAAAGAATTGAGAGATGCAAAAAGTGGTTGGCATGAGTTACAGAATAGGACAAGTTTTCCAAACATGCGAAGTGTAGAAAATCAAAATAATACTTTGCATATGCACAAATTATACGAAACTTTAGAAAAGACAACACAACAAGTGGAGACGCTTAATCGTTCATTTTCCGAGTTTCATGATACAAAACATAATCAAGTTGATAATGCTTATGCACATGATAGAGGAGACAATAATAAAGTGTCTAAATTAGAAAATTACACTAAAATGTTGAAATCTAGTTCCATTGTTGATCAAGTTCAGAAAAATGACGTGCAAAATTATCAAAATTCAGATAATACCTTAGAAAACTCATTTTGTAATATACCAATTGAAAATGATAGCGAACAACTTTCATGCAACTTTAAAATTGAAACCAATAAGGAAGTGTCAAAAACTAATCCAGACTTTGAAAAAATGAGTAAACTATCAACTGGTATAAGTACTTTTCCAAATCTAGACAATGATTTCAAGACAGTATGTAATAACTTTCAGTGCCATGCAAATCCATCCACAAGTTTTAAAATTGAAGAACACTACACCATCTCAAACCAAGCTTGTACAACAGCTCCGACCAATTATCTAAACAAATATTCAACACTCAACAGGATGATGCCTGAAATATACAAATCTGAATATTTGAAAAAATCATGTGGTTTTGATTAACAAATTACGATACATATAATTTACAATATATGGTATACTTCTTATTTATCAAAAAATTATAAATGCAATTCCAGAAAAATAAATAAATTAAATAGTTATAAAAATATAAGTTACAATTTTTTAATATCATTTTGATTTATCTACAATTGAAAAAGTATAGATTATGTAGGAACTAATATAACAATGAAAGTTATAGCACCTTAAAGTAGTTTTTAAAAATTTAGGTCTTTTGAAAAATGTGATTTACCAAGATACAGTTTATATTATATATACATGATTTCGTCAGAGAATATACAAAAATGTATCGCAAAATAAAGATAACGTTTCATTTTTTTCAGTTAACATTAAAATCAATTGATCGTCCTTCTGTTTGGTCACTTTCAGACGCAATATTTCTTGCACTTCAATTTCGTTCACATGATATGCTTAACAAATATCTTTCTGTTTTTTTTTTTGTACCAAACATCATTCATGTCAAAATTCGATTTCCACAAGACACTTGTAGTTCATTATCTTTGTTCAATAAACACTATGCTCTCTCGAAAAAATTGGCGAGTTTAACGACCCATCGGATCGTGCTTGCAAATATCACAATACTGGTTGTGCCGAGCTGTGACTTTGGTATATTATGGCTCCTGTAAAGTTAATCGCTGCTGCCAAAACAAATACTGGCATCCATCGACCATTAGATGCAGTTACTAATTCAGCTGTAAGTGGTCCACACAAAATTCCAGGTATGGTTGCCTAAGAGATAATTGTTTTTCATTAAAAACTAAAATTATAGAATATGAAATTTTATGCAATATGTATAATTACTTACAATAGTATTTGATACAGCGAATGTTATACCAGCATGATTTGGTGCAACATCAGCATGGTTGCTGAGATGGCCAGAAGAATTACATGCACATAGCCCCATTGATATTGAAACAAATCTAAAATATCCAGGAAATTGTTATAAATTTTGTATAATATACCATACCAAGTATTTAAAGAAACTTACATCACAGCTGCCATCAAATTATCAACTGCACAGAAAGCTAATAAAAACAATCCAGGTCCTATTAAACCAATGTTAGTCATTAGTCTTCGAACAGACAAAACTGGCCATCTTTTCTGTATAAGATTATCAGCACTGTGTCCAGCAGCTAATGAAAATATGATTTTAATTAATAATTACATAAGTAATGAATACTTAATAGAAGTATTTTATTATCTGATACTTACCAATTCCAATAAGAGAATTGACAATGTAAGGTAAAGCCGTTAAACTTATACTTTCTTTATTTGCTGATAAGTTTCTTGCAAGGTACGTTGGTAACCACTGCATTATAATGTAATTACTCCAATTCATAGCAAAGTGAGCTATATACAATGCCCAAAGTGGCCAATGAGTTATGAATTCAGTCCATCTCAAAACTCGGTTTTGAGGTATCTATTATAGAAATACGATTTCATAATATACTACATATAATTATAACTTATTTTATAAGAAAATGAATTTGTTTGATGACAAACCTTAGGTAGAAATAATGGAATTTCGTCTTGCGTATTTGTTTCTTTATATAGTAGTGACCATAATATAGTCCACAAAATACCAAATAATCCAAATATATAAAATCCTGTTCGCCATGGTAAGTGGGGACATATCTAAAATGAATAAACTCATTTTCATATCTATTATTAAATATAAAAGACATTTATTATAAACTTACAATTGATGCCACTACTTGTCCAACTGAGCCTGCTGCAACAAGATATCCAAAAGCTCGAGACCTTTCTTCCACTGGCACACTATGAGCAAATAAATGAAATATCACTGGCAATCCTGCAAGAATATAGAAATGATGTAAATATATGTTAGGATTCATAGATGCTTATAGATGAAATAAAATTATTTACCTAGGCCCTCACCAAGGCCGAGTACAACTCTAGTTAATATAAGAAATGGAATAGACTGTGCTAAAAGTGGTGTTATGACAGTGCTAATCGACCAAAGCAGCACAGCCACCATCAAAACAGTTTTGCATCCAAAACGATTAGCTGTGCTCGCCCCAATGATCTACAAACCGTATATGACTCGTATTACAAACAATGGTTACATGACATCTGCTAGTTCAAAGCTGAGTGGTGCGAAAGCTTACCTGACTGGTAAAGTAGCCAAAGGCAAAGGCGGACAATATCCAGCCCTGCCAGTGCAGGGTCCACTTGAACTCATCTGTCATGGGGACGATGGCGATGGGCATGATCACTCTGTCCGCGGCGTTGATAAAGTTCGCCGCGGAACAGAGGGCGACGATCCGCGAGGTCCGCGGCAGCATCGACACTCGTGGCATTATCGCACGTTAACGGAGATTCACTTCCTACGACAGTCCTTGAAAGATCTGCAAAAGCCGTGGCAAAGGGTGCAACCAGGTAGGACACGGGTAAGTCTTAACCTCATTATCGACGCTCCGAAATTTCACCAAGTATTTACGAGAACTTACCTTTGTAAGAAAAACCCATGGTGCGCTAGAGGCAAGCATGTTCGCCGGGGTGGCCGTTACGCGCTCAAATATATCGTGTCGATGCCACACGTGCAGAATGTAAACATATTGCGGGTTTCGCACCTGCAGCGAACGGATAATTGCGCGTACTTATACGAACCGGGCTTTTCCCGTTTTGGAACCTGCGCTCTGGCGCGCGTTTATGTCGCTGCCGACGTGTGTCTGATGTGTGCATATATATATATATATATATATAGATATATGCCGCAAACGTTTGACGTGTCAGCTGTTGCTGCCAGTGCTTATGCTGCTGCGGAGTGGAGTCGCCGCCCGGAGAGTCGGAGACTTGCAGCAGAGTATGATGAGACGGTTATCACGAACGACAGTAGATGGCATGAATTGTTTAAAATATTATTGTGTAAGTAAAGCATGAGCAATGCATTTAAGAAAAAAAAAGTATAAGAATTATACCTATATAATAAGCATTATTATTTTTATAGACTCTCTATTTATCAAAAAACCGTGCCAATAAATCTCACATTAAATGCTAAAACCACTTTTAGCTTCTCAATCATCAACCCTGATTGATTAAGATCGTTAGAGAATAAAGCTATAATTTTGTTTTTTATATTCTTTTAAATTTTTTAAATTGATTCTATACTTATTTCTGAAAAAATGTAGTAATAACGAAATCACTCCAAATTTGAGACATTCTTTATACAATTAGGAACACACCGTTTATTCTATTAAATATTGTTTAAGGTGGCTCGATACGTGCTAGTAGACCTAATAAAAAGCTATGACAACTTGTTCCAAAGATTTATTTACACATTCCAATCTGACAACGGATATGACAGAAAAAATTTATATTAGAAAATTTCCAATGTTGCAAAAGTAGATATGCCGTCCATTAAAAAGAAATTCAATAAGTATTTATTTATAATCTTTTTTGTTTTTTAATTAATTTTAATTTGCAAAGTCTCGTTTTCTTCCTTGTTCAATTTCAGGATGAAGTACCGATAAAAATTGGAAAATTTTCAGAACCAGGTATATATGCAATTGTTTGTAGATTTTTCACTGAATTTTGTAAACAATTGCATATAACTTTGCAGGTTCTGAAAGTGTTCCAATTTTTATATTGGTTATACCTAGGTACCTCTGAAATTTAACAATAGGAAGAAAATAAGACTTTTTAAATTAATATTAATTGAAAAACAAAAAAGATTATAAGTACTTATTAAATTTCTTTTTAGTTGACAAAATTTACTTTTGCAACATTGGAAATTTTCTAACATAAATTTTTTACGTTATGTTAAGGGCCCTTTTTTCTGACATATCAGTTTTCAGATTGCAACCTTAAATGCAACAAAATATAATGAAATACATGTGCTGATAAAGTAGAGATCTAGGTTTGTATACAACCTTCAAAGATATCGTTATACGAAGCAGGAAGCTCTAGAGGAGAGATCCGGGCAAAACAGACATGTTAAAGAAAAAGTAAATAAAAATATATTAAATAAAAAAAAGAAATAACTTTAAACATCTTTTACTATTTTATATAGTATGCGTATAAAGTACCTACTTTACGCATTGTTTTCAGTGCATACGATTTACATACTCGTGCGGCAATTTAATGGAATATACCTAATTGTGGCCGGCTACGCCGGCGACTCGTGCATTAGATCGCTACCGATGTGTAAAATCGTACTTTAAGCACTTGTTACGAAAACTACTATTTGTTTATAATAACAAAGACAACAATTGTATATAAATCTATAAATTTTAATATACGCATATATTTATATATATATAGTTATATTTAAATATCTTAATGTTTTTTATTTGTGCAACGTAATATTATTATAATGTATAATGTTTTAAATCTAAGCCCACGTAAAAATATTATACGAGACCATTATATGCATTTCAGACATATGAGATCTATATGAGATCTCATGTGAAATTATACAATATATTTGTTCAGTTGAAATTTCCTACTTGTAGTTTATATCCAAAAATTTGATAAACTAGAAATAATAAACTCTGAGTTATTTTATATTATTCCCATCATAAAACTCTTTTGCAGAACTAGGCTTTTGGAGTCATCTCTATATAAGGACGGCTATGCGGTCTCAACCGATTTATGGCTTCGCGGGTCCTAGGTATACTAGAATCAATGTATTAATTATAGCATTTAAGTTTACTTTTCAATTTTGTAATTAGTCTATTAAAGTTAATTCTGATAAAGCAGTTTTATACATATGTAGACATATATTAACTTTATTACCTTTTTGTTAAAAAATCTTCGTACATTCTACACTGAAATTTTCGCAAATTTAAAATTTTAGAGTAATTTTAGCTTAGATTTCATTCTGCATGTAATCTATTTGAGTTTTCAGTATAGATTTTAGCACGATATCTGTTTTGAATGTAAATAAGTAGAAAAATCTAGTTCTAAAACTGATGTATATACCCTATAATTAATGGTCAAAAAACAGTATTACACTACACTAGATTTAAGAGTTTTATTTGTCATAAGTATAGTATGTAGATCTCTCGACGTAGTAAAAAATTTATCGAAAAGGTTATTAGAGAGTGTAAAGATTTTCATTATAAACACTCTCATATAGGCATTAAGTTCAGAAATATACTATTTAAATTTTTTAATATTATTTATTATTATTTAAAATATTAATTTCTTAGTTACCTACACTTATAGTATTTATTAATTTTATTATAAAATTAATAAATGTGCGTTTTAAAGACTTTTACTAAGAGGTACCGAAAAATTCTAGGTCAATCACTTTTAAAACCATTATATTTAATAATTATAAGAAAGTTAGCAACTAAATTTAGTATTACCTACAATTAAATATGATCATATGAATTTAAAAAATAATAGCATTGGGCTGCGCTAAGAGTTTTGACACGCGTTAATTATATCGTACACCTTCATTTTTTATTCTTTGCGTAATACCGAAGACGATACTCTCGAAACTTCACATTTAATACCATGCATGTAAATCAATGCTTTCTATCTTTTAACATAATAGATGTTTCTCTTTATATATAGAACCTGTATTTTTTGCGTAATTTTATTAGAACATGCCTAACACTAAAATTAAAAATTTAGACACAAAAGCACAAAAGTAATATTCACAGCCATATAGCTAATATGAAAAAAAATTTTAATTTTTAGTTCTCGTTTACTATTGTTTTTAATTCATATATAGAATTCTTATAAATTTGTATTCAACATATTATTCACACCTTTTATTTAAAGAAGAATTTATGCAAACTTAATGCATCGTTTCAAAATTACTAAAAAGAAAACTTTCTTCTTAAGAAAGCAGAAAGATGCTGTAATAGATTGTACATTCCAAAAATGTATATTTCTGTTATAATACCATTATTGATAAGTAAGTAGTTATAGAAATGTCCGTTTATATATATAATCGATACTATATGGAACTTTATAAGACATGATCGAGTAATTATTATTGTATTGGAGATACTTAAAAGAAAATATACGCTGTATAGTGAAAGCATAACAATGTGGTTTTTGTGTGTATGTTAGTGTTTTTAAAATAATTGAATGAAATTCAAACTAAAACTTTTATAGAAGCAATAATTTTGATAATTAAAGTATTTGTAAAAATTTAATGGAAAGACTTTTTATGTTAAAACTGTTGCAAGTATAAGATTGGAACAATGTAGGTATCAATTCAAAGAAAATAGCTGCTTGATTATTATGAATGACTGGATATTATCTTGACTTGTAGAAATAGAGATACTGTTATAAATCACTGAAACGGTAAAAGTTATTAAATACCTTAATTAAAAAAAAGTTTCACTTATAGTAGTAGCAGTAATTAATTTTGGTCTTTAAATACCTATAATGTCACAGATAATTATATTTGTATACACCGATCATGAATGAAACGGAAATTTAATGATTTCTTTTTATAATAGAAGTAACAATTATAAAAAAATAACACTATAAGCTACTTTTACATAGGTGGTGTCTCTCTGACCTCAATTATTTTATTTGGCAATTATAAAGGTTTTTTCAACTTTTGTTTCAATATCCCATTTAATAAATTTTCAGTGTTCAACAAGAACAAATAATAGATGTAATCGAAATTATAAATAATTGTTCCAGTTTTGGGGAAATTTTTCATCACACTAGCATACACAAAAAACTCTTAGTTTTTGTCAATTGATCGATAATATTTGTCATTCCTGATAATTATAATCTTAAACTAATTTTATATATCCATAATAATTAATTTCCGAATTTTCTTTAATAAATATAACGTATCATAGTAAATATTATAAATAGAAATTATTATAAATTTTTTTTCAAATACGTCCTTCTCCAAAAACAATGTTCAATTAAATGCTACAGTTTTAGAGTCATTCTTCAAATATTCAACAAAAAAGAAAATACCTAATTCACCTACTTTTATTTCCCCTTAACACACGCCATTTTAATATACATATAATATTGAAATATGCGAATGGTATATTCTAAATTTCTTAGGACTCCAAGGAGGGACAGGACGAATAATATAACGTAAACGGCAGTATTAATTTTGTATAAAAAAATTTATTAAATTAAATTAAATTAAATTAAATTAAACTATCTAAGCTTGGGGGGCAACAGGCAAATGCGCACCCTCGGCGCGGAAGCCGTTCTCGTCGGCGATGTACGTGACGGTGTAAGTCACGCCGTCACCACCAACGAAGCTGTAAGATCCACGGACGCGGATGATGGAGTCCTCGGGTCCTCGGGTCTCCACCTGAGCGGATTCGTCACGAGCCTGTCCGTCGGACAGTTGGTAGGCGAACCTGTAGCCGTCCAGACCGATGTTGTCTGAGGGAGTTTCGTTCACGACGTACACTTGAGCAGGGGCCTGTCGGGCCAGTCTGCGCTGGGGAGCAGCGAGGGCGACTGCCACAAGGGCGAAGAAAACTGCGATCTGTAATTTAATTTTCAATTATTTAGATTGTTTCTCATCAAAGCAACGATAATTTTATTTTTTATGTGTGAAAATCTCCGCGTGAAAAGTTAGCATTTTAACGAAACTTGATGATAATTTTATGATTTTTAAATACTTTTTTTCTATTTACTAGTTGCACTATAACGTAATTGTAAAACTTCCTATTACACTTGACTGTATAATAATACCAATAAAATATGAATATTAACACTTGACTTAATAATAACGTTTTTAACAACACAGAACTTTGATGTAACAACAAACAACAAATTTAAACAATTAGTTTAAATAAATTTTATTATACTCTCGAACAAAAGATCGGAAAATAATTGTTTCAACCACAATACGTAAACTATCACTTGGATCGACTATAGAAACTTGAGGGCCGGCAATTATTACGTACCGTCTTCATGTTTAGTCGGGTGTCTGGTGTACTGTATCGGACAAGACAGTGAGAACTGAATGCCGACAGGTGTAAGGTCCGTCTATTTTATACTCCTGGCCCACAGGGCCCTCCTACTCCCAAAAAATCTTTCTCTCTCTCTTTCTCATCGCGGCGCCGTTCACCTCTCAGCCGTTGTTCCCGGGGACTCATCTTCCTTTCGGCCTAGCCGAACTTGCTTTCCAGTCTATATTAGATAACACCGTAAAAAAAGGCTAATAAGAACATCTCCGGCATTTGTGTTACAACAGCCCACCCGACTAGAATGGACGGGTATGAAGTAGATGTATAAAACTCATGCGCGTGTAAGGACGCGAGCCAATTTCAATCAAAGTAATTATATACGGAAGGAAAAATCATTAGTCTTGTGACTGACGGATGATTCAAATGAATTTTTACGAGGTATTAGAGAATGAATTATTAGAAATGAGCAGCAAAAGAAGTTTTAAAAATTTGAATTTGGAAATGTAGTGACTTTGACGGTTCTAACACATGAATTTGAAGATTAGAAAATGATTAGATAATCATTAAAGTAGCAAAAAATTCTTTGGCTTTTTTTCAGCAGTCGTCAAAAATTGTGCAACGATTTATCACTGATTGGCTAAATTTTTTTAAATTATTAGTATTGATCTATAATTATATTCCAATGATTAGCACACTTGTATAACTGCATCGCATGTCAAAATCATTTAAAATTTCATCTAACTTTAATACGTGTAATTTCAATATGATAGTTTAATTTTAATTCCATTCTTTACAAGAAGTAGAAAAGCTTAAATAAACTGATATTTTATTACAATTTTTAAATACACATTAAGCTTTTCTTCACCCATAAATACTAAATTATACGTTAATCATTACATTTATATTTAAATCCTTAAAAGTCTTTTTTTTCGTCTATGTAATGGCACAGTTGGAAGCAGTAAATATGCAGTAGAAACATAAATAAAAAATGTTGAACTTTTTGTCCTTACTAATTTTCAAATTTATTATTCAAATTTTTCGGTTTTTTCCCCGGAAGTTGACTGCGTAAGCCGTACGGGCATTAAAAGCCATATTACAATAAAATATTACAATCAAGTTTTGAAGTTGTATGAGTTTATACGGAACATGAGGCTGAGCGCCAACCGATTTATTTTAATTCAATAAAATTATTTTTATAATTAAACATCCCAGTATATTGTAAATATGATTTTGGAGTATAATAATTAAAATAAACCATACTTCAATTTTATTTTCATGAATGATCAAACCTCAATCTATAGTTGCAAGGTCATAAATAAATAAATAATATAGATGACAGTATATTATAATTATAATTATTTTTTCAATTTATCCACTTTGACAATATTCTGAGTTTGGCATTCCAATTTCTTAATAGTTGTCAAATGTAATTTCGTGGAGATTTCATTTCTGTTTGACTTCATCTTTCGCTTCGTACATTGTGTCCTTGATATGTGGTGATGGCATACTTAAGAGGAATATGAATGTATTGTCCTTTATAGATTTGACATGTCTTGTTTTCGGAGTCTTTCACAATAATTGTATCCTATTATTTCTGCACAATTAATGCTTAACTAACATTATAATATTGCAAGTATATTGTCGACAGTTAATAAAAAAAGATATAAGTAACGAATTAAAATTGACTTTTTTCTTGTAATATTTATTAATTGCCAATGTATTCTATTTGTAAATAAAAGTAAAAGTACCAAGACTTGGCCATAAAAAATTGTGTACCAATAAGTGGGCGCATGCACTTAATTAATAGTATGTTTTTGAAGTTACATTAATACAATTATTACATTATTTTCTTTTTCAAATCTAATCTAGATATATAGTTTCTAGTAACGAACAAGGGGTTGCGTTGTCTGGTTTATATTTCATGAAGATAAATTAAAATTTGTGATGATATCTGTGCTTCGGCGGCCAACAGGTACTTTCACATAAGATTAAAGATAATTCAATCCCAAAAAGCCGCCACGAAAATAGATTAGCAACTATTTATTAAAGTAATAATATGTATATATTTTTGCATATTTTAAGTAACATTGTTGCATAGCATGTTTAAATAGATATTACATATAATAGTTTATGCAAGTAACATAGTCTAATATTTTACGTTTATGATGAATGTGGTTAAAACTAATAAAATTATAACATAAATCTAAAATAACTTTTCAAGAGTATATAAAGCGGCCACGGTGGAGCTGGTAATGTATGTATACGTTATAACACGGGAGAAAAGTTGATCATTTTCTTTGATGATCACTGCCCTCGCTACATTTCGCTT
The DNA here is from genome assembly GCA_030522985.1 of Torymus sinensis. Classification (NCBI taxonomy): domain Eukaryota; kingdom Metazoa; phylum Arthropoda; class Insecta; order Hymenoptera; family Torymidae; genus Torymus; species Torymus sinensis. The sequence goes on along the minus strand of JAPYZP010000555.1, from coordinate 4,686 downwards.
GCTTGCAGCTGACCCGCGGTAATAATCTGTAACTTTACTTCCTTGTTATATATAATGTACTATTATTGTTCTTAATTATTACTCATATACTATGATATATTTAAACATTATACTTTTCACTTGTCTACAAGATATTAAACATTTTGGTTATTACCAATAAATTGAAGTAAATACCAAAAGCAGAGACCTATGGTGAAAAAAATAGTATGCGCTCCACGGCAGTAAAATTGGCCAGCCCACATCTCGTGTTTGCCACCATCGCCTTCGGTTCAGGTGTCAATTTACACGAGCTGTGGACTGTCAAGTTTTTCCCTCCTTAGGTGCGTATAATATCCTATTTAGACCCGCAATCACAGAAAAAAAGAAAAAAAAGAGACCTCTCCGGTTAAAATCAACCGAGTATAATAGAGTTCTTGGCGCGCGCGCACACACACACACACATACACACACACACACAAACACACACACACACACACACACACACACACACACACACACACACACACGCGCACACACACACACACACAAAACATATATTCATTATACAGACCTTTTTTCAAAAATCATGTATTTTTATTTATTTTGATTCCTATCACCTCGGAAAACAATTATAATATGTTTTTACAACAACTCAAATAATGACTATCACAAAGCTAAAGCTTCCTCTAGGAGGAAGCAAAAGACGATAGCTATATTTAGGCATAAGTTATTGATCAAAACGTCATCCTTTGTAAATAGGTTATTTCTAAATTCAAAAAAGATATTGACATAATGAATATTTTTTAAACATGATTCTTTTTAACACGATTAAAAAGAATATTGAATACTATAATTTGCTAAATTTTTATGTTTTTATTAATTATTTTTTTAGAAAAAAAAATAATTTAATTTTTTAAATTATTTCTTAAAAAAAAAATAATTCAATTTTTTAAATTATTTCTTTGAAAAAAAATTATTTATATAAAAAAATTGATTATGAAAAAAAAAATATTCGTAGTTTCTACCGGTTAGCGTTATAGAAAACACAACAAGCTATTAATTCAGAGAATCAATATTAAAGATCGAGATTTAAAAACAACTCAAGAATAGCTTGAGAAATACTGTTTTATTGGATAAGCCTTGCATATTGGAAATAGAAAGTTTTATAATAATATACGTTTGAATAACAACCTGAGATGTAATGACGCGATTCCAAAATTTCAAAATAAAATAAAGGAATAAATTTGGTACTATTTTTAAACTTTTGCTACCCGATTTTAGGAAAGATGGGCATCAAATTAAAATATAGTTAAAATCAAATTTTTCTTGTAATTACTCTAGAATGATATTATATTTAAACCATTACAAAGACTATGAAATAATATCAAATCTTTAATAGTGAGTTACATTGTCTTATATCTTGACAAATCGATTGATTTTATAAGTTTTCTTTTCGTTCTTTCATGAAATGATACCCCCCATAAATGTGATTTGTTTAAACGTCAACTTTCTTATAATGCTGATGGTACTTATACCATAGGAATAGGATACAAAAAGAAATTTTTTAAGTTGATTTTTTTTATAAGAAAAATGTATGAGCACGAAGTTACTAAACTACTAAAATGTAACACGTTGCATTGCTCTTGAAACACATGAGATTATAACCTTAGTAATTACGTTTCTGCAATTAAGTTACCAATATTTTATTTGATATTGTTGTATGAAATGTAATGGATGGGAAAAGGAAAACATTAATCAACCAAAAATTGAAATATTTTTTCTAAAAAAATTTATTAAGTTAAATTAAATTAAATAGACTATTTATTGAGGAGCTACGGGTAAATGAGCACCCTGGGGTTGGAAACCATTCTCATCAGCGATGTAGTTAACGGTGTAGGTCTGACCGTCATCAGCAACGAAGCTGAAAGATCCACGGACGCGGAGGATGCCGTCCTCGGGTCCTCGGGTCTCAACCTGAGCGGTTTCGTCACGAGCCTGTCCGTCGGACAGTTGGTAGGCGAACCTGTATTTGTCAAGACCAATGTTGTCTGAGGGAGTTTCGCTCACGATGTAAGCTGGTGCATTCTGTTGTCTGAATTGAGGAGCGGCAACGGCGACGGCCACAAGGGCGGCGAAAGCAATGATCTGTAATTAAAGAATATTATTTTAAATTTTACTTATTTTTTATTATTTATAAAGGTCAGGATCGCGATTATATGCTACGAAATTAAGTCGCCTTTCAGTTAGGGTCTGCTACTCTAATTTCTACTATTCTAAGCTATAAAAAGGTTTTTATTAATTCAAATGAAAACATATTTTTTTACGGTACTAGTTAATAAAAGACATTTATCACGTTATAAGTGTCAGCTCTATGTTTATAAATACAAATCTACAATGTTACAGTAATGTTGCATTTCCCCGTGTTACATGCCGTATTTTTTTTAACAAAGACATGACCGTCTTTTTTAGGTGTGTAAATCGGAGAGATGATTGCGCATTTTGAGTCGTACACAACGGGGTTGGAAATCAAAATAATTTGAAATGTTAATCTACCCCTAAAAGGAGGTACCAAGAAATATTTATTTTTTTTTTGCCATTTCTACTCTAAAACAGGGGAGAATTAAAAAACCTGTTTTAGGATGGAAATGGATATTTCTTATCACTTTCATAAAATACGCTCGAAATGCGAAATTTTCTCTCTTATTTTCACACGTGAAAAAGGCCTTATTTTATGCCTGTGTTTAAAAAAACTATTAGTTATTTACTGATTTATTAATAATTCCAAAAGTGAATAACTGGTAATTAGAGTATAATTAGGAAGGAGTTAGACCACGATACTTTAATTTTAATTTACATATGAAAACTTGCGAAACTGATGTTATTTAATATATAATACATTTAAAAAAAACTTTTTTTAGAATGTTTTAAAAAACTAAAACACTAATGAAATTGAAATAAATAATTACTAGATCACTGAAGTATTCAATTCAATAAAAGTTTTTGAAGTTTTCTTTGTAATAAAACTGAATGGTTTTAAACTAATTATTTTTCGATCCTATGATGATTCTTCACCGATTATCAAAAGTTTATTATACTTTTAAACTGAAGTTATGCTCTTTCATCTATTAGCCTTATTTCAATTTTTTATAACTATCACTATTATTTCGATGAGGATTTGTAAAACCAATAACTACGTACCATCTTCATGTTTGATTGGATGTATAGTGTTCTGTATCAGATGAAACAGAGAGGACTGAGTGACGACTAGGAAGGTTCGGTCTATTTTATACTCGCGACACTGGACCTTCCTACTACCAAAAAATCGGTTGCCATTCTCCTTTCGTCACCCCACAGAACGCATCTTTTCTCCTAACCGCTTAAAAATTTACTTTCCAGTTTATTGGATAACATAAAATGACTAACAAAATCATCTCTGACATAATACTTGCATTTTAAATTAGGCAAATCTTATATGAGGGCGTAGGCGAAGGCTAATAAAATTAATTGCATTATGCTGAAAGAATTCTGTCTTTTACATTTTCAGTACAGTAAACAAATATTTTCATTTATATTCTACTTCAATAATAAAAGCCAGATAACTTTCCTTAATTGTTGCAGACTGAAGCAGAATTTGCAGTGCAATTGTTAAAAGAGACTAGGAGTTTCTTGATTTTTTGCCTTAAGAACTACATTTTAAATGTAAAAAAAGCAAATAATTATTTTTCCTATCTTCTTAAAATAACTGACTTGAAAAATTAATTAATCACAATATATGAAAATTAATTTTCAAACTGTTGGGGTGGCAGAGTACTAACAATTATTATTAAAACTTTGCAATATTATTAACTTCTTATAAAGCTACCATAAGGTACAAACCTGAGTGTTATAAAGAGTTGACAAACAGCGTTCCGAATTCCACTAATAAACTCTTTAATACAAATTTTTAATGTATTCGAATACATTTGTACCATAATTGTAAGAAACAAGAAGCCAGGAATATAGGCATCTGAAAACATCTATGGTCAAGGGAAAAATTACTATCTAAAAAGTAAAAATCATAAATGAGTATGTTTCAGCGTTACCGTTGGAAACTGTAATTTTCTTGTAAAAAAGTAAAGTTTGAAAATACTATAAATTCTTGTAAACCCAATATGGTTAATCTTACACATACGCTTGCGCGCTATCTAAAAATAGCATATTTTGATTCCAAATGACTCATAACATGTTTCGAACAAATTTTCGAAAACTTTGTTTTACCATCATAATGTTTCTTCTGAGAGATAGTAATTATGGTTATTATTATGGGGCAATTTTTAAGGAGACTCAGATTCTTAAGAAAAGGTTGTGGAAAACTCAGCCTCGGGCTTATCACCCGGAAGATTTATTGACTCAAAAGATTCAGATATACACAAATTGGGACACTTACCATAGTATAGAAACTCAGGATATTTAGTATAAAATAACAAAATATAGTGTATTTAACTAACTTGGAGAGGGTCAGGGGTCCGGAACTCGGATTTGGCTGAAACTGTGGGATATGTTTTTGGATGTAATAGAAATATGAAGAAAGCTGCAATATTAGACTTTAAAAAATCTCTTCTTAAAACAGCAACTGTTTAATTTTGGAAAGTCTAAAATATCATTTCAGGGAGAGAAAATAAAACTAGAGAATACGAGCTTTCATTTGCTTTTTTAAGGATTAAAAAA
>JAPYZP010000554.1:0-26921 GCA_030522985.1 Torymus sinensis | reverse complement strand
TTAAAGTAAGATCAACCAATCACATTTTAAGTTAAAGTACCATCTAGTAATTTTTGCGCGCACGCACAGTTTTTGCGTGAGGTTGTAGACAGCTCCTTAATAACGCAATCTCTTTAGTCAGGTGTACTTACAATCTGATTTGAATTATGATATTTTGAAAGATATGATAACGATTATGATATAGACATATGAAGGACATATTTCACCTGTTTATTAGATTTTTTTCGATGCAGTAGGCGTAAAATTACATATTACGCCTTGTATACTAATTTTGAATAATGCAATTTTAGGCCTTCAGTATCGAAAGTACTTTTTTGTACAGCAAGCGCGATTTTCGCGTTTTTCGAACCTATTGGCCCTCTTTATCCCCATGTTGAGTATACGATTTTTCACCATACCCGGGCCGAAATACCACATTCGACTTTCGGCTAGGGTATTAATTTCGACAGAAGTTGGTAAATACTTGCCTTCGGAGCGCTCCCGCGCTCCTTGATATTATGCATCTAGGAAGAACGAGATGTGAGCTGACCAATTTTCCTCCCGTGCTGCTATTTTCAACCATACCCGGTCCGAAAATACCAGATTCGCACATTTTTGAACCGGATGCAAAAGTGGTACTTTAAGCCCGGGTCTAGGGAAAAAACGTTATATCTTCGCCTGGAACGAAAAAAGGGCTATTCTAAACAAGTACTGAAAAGGGAGACATTTGCTTATAAACAAAACCAAAGAAAATTTCACTTTTTTGGAAATATCAACAGCTTGGCAACTTAAATTTTGAATAAAAATAATCATTTAAAAAGTAACACCTTTTTTGGCGCTAAGAATCCAGCACTCCAAATAGCTCCTTTCTAAGCGCTCATTTGAAATAGCTCTTTCTTACTCCCAGAGCCGACAATATAACATATGTGTATATATTTGCTAATTTTAAATATTCTATTTTTACGAATCAATTTTTCCCTATATTAGGTTTTAGTTTATCAAATAATGAAAAATTATTTAAAGAATAAAAACTTTTTTCTTAGATTATATTGAACAATTATTTTCCACTTTAAACCTTATCGGTTTATGACAATATCTAATTAATGAAATAATATATTTATTAGCAAAATAAAAAATAATACTGATTTCATGTATAGATAATAAATTTTCAAGATATAGTTGCTAAATTATTGAAATAGTGAAAAAATATATACGTCACCTGACATAAAATATAGACAATTAAAAAAGAAGAAATTTACGACTAGTTTTATGAGTGAAATACAATTTGACGTCACTTTCGCAAGAGCAATTTGTAATTGCGGAGTTTACGTGTCAATGACAAACTACCGTTTAAAATTGTTTCAGTAGCAAGAGGAAAAATTCTATTGTCTACCAAAATTTTACAAAAATATTTAAAAAAATAAATACCTAAATATAAAAATGATTACTGTTTTATTATTTTACTTATCTTTAATAAATTATTTGAACAATTAAATCCATGATAAATCGCATCAACAGAAACTCTAAAATTATACCTACTATAACTATTATAGTTTATATATGATTGTAATTTTATTTCTATTAATTTAAACATTATTATATTCAAATAGTTTTAAATTTTTAAATGTTTAAAAATTGTTTGTATGTAAATGTAAACATTGTTCCATTACATGAAAGAAATCACGAAAAAAAAATATAAATAACTATTTTCCTCATCAAGCCTTATTCAATCATTTCTTCCTCATAGAGGCAGCTTCGAAACGGTGAAACAAATTTTAGAGACAAAATTGCAACTTGTGCAGATAATGACCGCAACCGCATTTCCCGTACTTTTTGCAAATAAAATATACTATTTCGTGCGTGTGTGTGCGTGTGTTTGTAAACACGATATTTCGAGAACCATTCTTCCGATTTTCGTCGGATAAGGCTTATTCTCTTCGTCTCAAAGAAAAAAGCCAAAAAACGACTTTGAAGTTACTTAACATAATATAAATTTTTCTTGATTAAAAAAAATAGTAAAAATTAGTAATTCTTTTAATTAATTAATTTTAAACGAAAATATAAAATAAGAATATATAAATATTCGAAAAATAATGGAAAAGTATTGAATTATTCAAAATTTCGCCGCCGCACCGAACCTGTTAAGGAGGTTCTATTGTAAATTAAATCACTGAATAATCTTATGAAACTGAAATATGATATTAATAGCGACTGAATAAATTTATGTACGAAATTTCAGGGTTGACGATCAAATATGTGATAAAAGTGTTTTGAAAAACTGTTATAAGTTTTTGTATGAACAGTGGACCTCGTCATGAAATTTGAACTTTATTTTGGCATGAACGAAAATATATGTTAATGAACAAATCAAAAAGATATTCATTGTCGAATTCGTAAAAAATTTTCATCGCGCGATGGAGAGACGAAACCAGCGCGCGGCTAGAGGACAAGAATACTTAGTTATCTCTTTGTGGCGTCCGATTGGAATGACCTCAATAATAAAGTTTGAAATATATAAAACTGTAATTACACTTTAATTAGATATATATCCTACTGAAAAAACTCACATGAGATCTCATGTGAGTTTGCACGTAAATATCTCACCAAAACCAGAATAGCACGCTATAAAGTGTAGATAAAAAATTTGTCTATTTTACCTTTTACCTTATGGATCATATTCCTTTTATTATTCCTTCTAAAATGCAGAAAAAATACAGTTTAAGTTAATTTTTTGATAACAAATTTTTTCACGAAAATTTTGTCTTAAGTCAGGATTCAAAATCTCACGTGAGTTCACATGAGAACTCCCATAAGGTTTTGCACAAAAACTTAGAAAAAATGCATTGTATGTGTATTTTAGAAGGATTACAACAGAAATATACCCTTTCTAATTTCCCAAATGGTAAAACAAAAACTTAATTGTAACATTTTCCTGTTTTTTAAGTCAGGTAAGATCTGACCTGAATTTTTCACTAGATCAAGTCAATACTATAAAATAAATCAATTGAATGACTATATATATCATAAATTTTCATAAAAATATTATTAATTTTCGTCAATTACCTACTATAGTGAAATATTCATCGCTACTATAAGTAAAAAGTGTACTAATTAATTATATATATAATTTTGAAACTTCACGATTTAATCTTTTGAATGTATTTACCATAATCTATTTCGATAATATATGCTTTCTTTTCGTATACGTTCACACTACTTACGTAAAATGTTATCAGTTCAATATTTTTTATAACTTATATTATTTCATATTTTGATAGTGATTACTGGAAATGCTATATTTGGGCATTGAATATTCTGATAAACCGCAATTTTGTGGTATAATATAGAAATTATTGCGGTAAAACAAAATCGAAACAGTAAATCGAACACTCTTATGTTCATTCTTTGAGCTTGAAATTATATCGAATTTAAGAAGATTTAAGAAGAACGGTAATAAATAATAGTTAATAGGTATACTTTTTATTTAAAAAATTTGTATCTGAGTTGCGTTTCATCTTTGGAGTTTTAGTAATCTGCCTATAAAAATACAATTTGATCTATAAAATATAAATCAATTCTGATAACTGTTGTTGTTGTTAAAAAATCAAAACGTATTTCACGGAGGCTTCTAAATAAAACGAAAGTACGGTTTAAAATTGCAGAAATATAAAATATATATTTTCGTTCCAGTGTACATCAATATGTTCAGACAGTAAGAAAATATTGCAAAATATTGCAATCTCATTCATATGCGTTTCAATTGGCAGTCAACATTTAACAACAATAAAATAAGATAAAAAATTATCATAAGAACTGTCAATCTCCATTTAGTTTTTCTTCTTTGCAGAATGGTTTGAACTTCATGTTCTTATTACATTACTTCACCCTCTTCCACAAGCTTGCTGTGGACTTTGGACAAGCTCTGAAAAATTAAATTTATGTGTTAAGATGTGGTTATATTTTTAATTAGTTACAATGAATTTTGTTAATATCATCATGCAGTATTAATAATTTTAACATGCAAATATATCATGCATATTATTATGAAAGCCAATCTCCAAGTCAGCTGCAAGTCTTTGGCACTTTCATCAAATAGTAAAAAAAATACATATCTTCAACTCCTTGATAATTAATAACGTGAAAATGTAAAGTAGTTAACCACTTAATGTAAAAATGTAAAATGTAATGGTATGTTAAAAAAATAATGTTCTTCAAAATCAATAATACTTATGAATTTCAATGTATATGAAATATATGGATCACGTGCTTCAATGAACAACAAAATAATTAAAAACAAATAAAAAAATGAATCAATAAAACACAAAAAATGCATTTAAAAAAATAACCAAACATTCAAAATGTTTTTTCATTAACTGTACCAGATCACGCGTCTTTCAGAGAACGACGTGGAAGAGGTTCTCCGTCATCTTCAATCAACTTTTGATGGACAGCACTGAGAGCCTAGACATTGCAAAAGTTATTTGCAAGTTTCAGATTGAAAAAAAAGTAACAAAAAGATAAATTTAGAAAACAGATCCCTTCACAATTAGACCCAATTAATTTATATGAAAGTTATGAGAAATAGTTCAATCTATGTAGGGGCTTTTGAAACGTAATTTTGATACCTTAAAGTATTTAACAGTTTTAACACGCAGTTCTAACGTAGCATCTTCATCACAGATAATGATTGTGCGAGGGTGTTGCTGGAATGCAGATACAGTCCACATGTGATTGATTCCTTCTTCAATTGCCTTATAAAGGGCAAACGCTTTATGAGAACCAGTAATCAAGATCATGACTTCTTTAGCATCCATCACAGTACCAACACCAACAGTCAATGCTTGTTTTGGTACTTTATTAATATCATTTCCAAAGAATCTGGCATTTGCTTCCAGAGTATCTTGGGCTAATGTCTTAACTCTAGTTCTTGAAGCTAACGATGAACCTGGTTCATTGAATGCTATGTGACCATCAGGACCAATACCTATAATTTTGATTATTAAGTATTAATAATTTTTACAGCAAAGATTATTTTTCTACAATATATTATGATTACTGTTAGATATCAAAATAATTCTAAAAATATTTTATACTTCTAATTCTCATTTATAAAGTTAACAGTAATACCTCCAATAAAGAGCTCAATTCCTCCAGCCTCAGCCATTTTCCTTTCAAACTCATTACATTCATGTTCCAAGTTTGGCGCGTTACCATCAAGGATGTGAACATTTTGTGGGTCAATGTCTATGTGCTTGAAAAAGCTGTTGTACATGTAATAATGGTAGGATTCTGGATGGTCTCTTGGCAAATCAACATATTCATCCATATTAAAAGTCTTTACGTATTTAAATGATACTTTTCCAGCTTTGTAAAACTCTATGAGCTTTTTGTACATACCAAGTGGAGTTCCACCTGTAAAAAATAAACTTAGTTATTATATTCAGTTTGTATAAAAGAAATATTTTATTAGATAACAAATAAAAATATACCAGTTGGTAATCCCAAAACAAAATATTTATTTGCATTTGGTTTGAAATCATTTATCCTCTTCATGACATATTTTGCAGACCACTCTGCAACATGGTCACTGTTCTCGCTGATTATGAGACGCATTTTTCTTTGTTCCAGAAAACTGAAATAAAACTATGATTAATACTTTTGTATCACTAATAACAGGAAGATTCATTTCTTAAGTCTTTGACCAGATAATAAGCTCATCGAACTCAAGATAAAGTGTGGTAACGACTTCTTATCACTAAAAAAGAAAAAGTAACGCATTGATTATCTGTTCACGTAATAATTATGTGACATTTTTTACTTGGTATCTAATAATTAAATTGCATATAAAAAAAGAAAATTAACTACAAAACCTTAAGAAAATATATCATGAGAATTTCTTAAAATAAAAGAAAATTAACACTTTTGCGCCGGGATGACCCATATATGAGTCATAAATTATTGTTAATTTCTTTCATTTTTATGCTCTTTAAAAAACGTTTGACTGTTGTATTTCTTAAAATCTTAGAAAATAGAAGTACTATTCAAAATTTTCTTTTTTATTCAAATTTTAATTTAAAGTTTGAAATAGTAATAATTAAACATTGTCTTATACATTACCCAGCGCAAAAGTATTAACAAACACTTGAAAACAAACTGTAATTTGTTTATAGAAATAGGTATAAGATTAATTGATAGAATCTCATGGTAGTATTGTTGTATTTGTTGTATAGATGACACTAATGGCTTGTCTACCAAGGTGTAATGTTGAAATTAAAATAAAAACACCATTATTTTTGTTTTGTCAAAAATTGAAGAAGAAATAGGTATAAGTAAAGTTGTAACAGCTCTAAAAAACGTTTCATCAAAAATAATCCGTACTCCTATAAGTAAAACTTTTTTCCAAAAACTATATTGCAGGATCCCATAGAGGCCGCCATTTTACTTTGGCAAGGTCGCTGACCTTTAAAAGATCTCCCAATATCATAAAAATTCTTATCTCAAAATGTACCCGCAAAAACAGGCACTACTTACACCGCAAAATAGTTCAAACTTTAGAAACCTCAAAAGCACGCCTGACAAATTAAAACGCAACCAGGCAGATAAAATCGATATATATTCTTAATAAAGGAGAGAAAGAAAAAACTTACGTCCAACGTTTTTTATTTCACGCACGCAGATGCACGCGACACTGTGGGAGGCGACTGCTCTCGACTGACTGTGAGGCCAGCTGCGAATTGCTGCCGGCTGCTCCCGCTATATACGTGTTGTATCATCAGCTGACAACCACAAGACCTGATCAGACTATACTGTACTTATATACATAATATACCTACTACACTACACTACTACTACATATACACACACACACACACACACATACACTAACGACTAACCTAAGCGCGGTTTTTATCGCTTGAAAAACAACTTCGTTTTAAATATAAAAGTAGGCCGCACGCGGCACATGAGCTGAGATTCTAATGTATGCACAATATCGGTTGTTATGCGTCATTTCGGAGCGATTAAAAAATAAGTACTTAATTGGAAGTGTGCGTTCGTGTGTATACTGCGTTCGTGAGGTTTTCTCGATGATACGACATATACGAGAGAGCGACGATGAATTGTATACTTTATTTCGAGCTGATTATATGCGCTTATATATTGTTGTCTGCTAAATTTGTATTTATCAATTTATCGCGGTTCGTTGTTTTCAGGAAACGTTCGGAATTCTGAAGAAAGATTATTTATACTGAAACCTGCGAAGTGTATGTCAGTTTTTTGTAAATAAATAAAATAAATAGTTGAAAATGTTTAAGTATAAGACTTATTTTGTATAAACTTAAATAATAAAAAATTTATATTTAGTATTATTTTCAGAGCAAATTATTTTTATATATTGAGATCGAGTTTTTAAATTTATAATTCCCTGTTTTGATCAAGTGTAATTTCAAACAAATACTTCCTTTTTAGTAAAAAGGCGCTTTACACCTATTATCTTTTCTCACGCGATCTAGCTTCTTCCCATATCTTGATCTTCATCAGCATTGATTAACATTGATCCGATAAGTATGATATTGTTTCTTTACTTTTCCCTTCATTTCAAACTATTTTTATTCAGTTTCTCTTCCTCATCGGTCATGTCCACATATGATATGGTAATCGCACCATTATTATCAGCATCATCATCAAATACTTATTATTATTTATTTATGTTTGGATTTATCTACTTTTATCTTTTATTGTAGTTCTGTTGACTATTCTATACTTATTTGCGACTGCAGCGCCCCGCGATAACATTCGAAATTCGAACTTACTGTTTTACCATACGCGTTGCCCCGCCGAAAATCCAGTCTCCTTATCGACCGGACTATGGTGGATTTGTCGTTCGTGATCGTGAGCCGAAATTTAGCGCCAATAGGCGTGTAAAAGCGTGCTTAGTTATCTTCCCATTGGCCAGCGAACGATGCCGCTGCTCCGCTGCGCATTTGTTTATCAATTTCAAACAATAACGGTCTCGGTGTTCGCGATTATAGCGTTCCGCGAACTCTCTCTCCCTATAACAAGTAAAAAATGCTCGTAATGTATTATGATAATAATCGTTTGTTAAATATTGACAGCCGAGTAGTCGTAGCGCGATAGTGCGATTGCATTCTACCCGTGAAATATCACTTTTACGAGTACAAACAAGTGACGATTTGTTACAGTGTTTTTTATGAAAAAATTGAAATGGCGATCGAGGCGACTATAGTTGAGCAGCTTCAGGAGCTTCGAAGGTGGCAAATACAACAGCAAGAAGAGCTGATACGACAGCAAGAAGAACAAAGAAAAAAACTGAGTAGTGAACAGAGTCGCATGTATCAAGCTTTGAGTCTGTCAGTTGAGGAAATGAGCATGAGTGAAAAATCATTACAGGAATTGATAGAAGGACACAGACATCAAGATCCTGATTTGATCAGTTTTAACTCACATGACGAAGAGTGTGCATCGCCAGTACCTCAAAAGAGCAAGAGTGCTTCTCAACATCTTGTTGTGAATAATGAGAATAATAACTGCAGAAGCCCTTTTTTAACAGTGCCAAAAGTGCAATTAGGAGTAAGAAACACAGAGACTGATTCAAAAAAAAATCTAGACTTTAATAATTCATATAACGAAGATGATTACAGTTCAGATTTTTCAGTAGATGCTACACACACTTCATTTTCTTCTGAGGTATCTCAAAAACGGCATATTCTGATTGACGACATACCAGTACCATCTCCAAAAAAGGACTTCAACACAATGTTGGAGGAAAGTTTAAAAGACTCTGAGGCCATAGATGTTCAAACTAAAAGTAAAACAGGACTCAAAAGACCTTTTCTCAAAAAAGGTGAAGGACTTGCTAGGTTTATGCCAAATTCAAACCCTAATGTTAAGAAAAAGTCCACAATGAGACCTAGAAGTGCTTCATGTTCGAAGGCTGCTCAATCTAATAGTTCAAAACCTTCTAAGACAACTAAAGTTGAAAGATCTAATTCTCTGCCAAAATCAAAAAGACCAGATGTAATTAAAAAACCAGCATCAAAACAGGCATCTGTCGCCCAACAAAAATTGACTTTAAAGAATGTCCCACCACCACGAAGAAAAGCTCGAAGTAAATCAACTCCAAATGGTCCTATGCCAAACTCGTTAACTCTTGAAAAGAAAAAGGCTACCGACTTATTATTAGATTACAGCAGCTCTGATCTTGAAACAAAAAATAAGCGGGAAATGGAAGAGACGAGAATATTTGAGCTTCTTGAAGATAAAGCAGAAAACTCAAGTTTTTGTTCTACTTCAAGTACAGTCATAGCATTTTTACAACAATCAACGCCATTAAAACAAAAAGCTCTTTTACATAGTGCCTCTAAAAATAAAATGTTTCTTAATGATTTAGGTGTTGAAAAATTGGAGCGAATTGCTGAAAAAACTAAAAAAGATGATCATCAATCGTTACAAAAAAATAACAAAAATCAAATTAATGTCGATGACATAGGAGAAGAAACATTGGAAGAGATTATATATAAAATTAAATCAAATCATCTACCACAGTCACAGACTAATAAGAAGGACCAAGGACATCAAGTATCTCTAAGTGATATAGGAGATGAAACATTGGAAGAGATTGTTCGCACAACTAAATTAAACCGTCAACCATTTTTACAAGAGAAAAGTTCTGATGTTCAAGTTTCTCTTATTGATTTAGGAGATGATACAATGGAGAAAATAGTTCAAGCAACTAAATCTAATCAACAATTATTTACTCAAATGCAAAAGAATCCTAAGGATAACAAAATTTCTGAGTGGAATGCAGTTCCAACTTCAAAACTAAAAAATGATAAAACTGTTCCTGGTACTCTTCTTCCTTATGGAACTGATGTGGATGAATGCTATGGAGACTATCCTTCTAATCAAGAGCAGAATGAAGTAATATATAACTGTTATTTATTTTATTTAAATAAGTTTCTATTCTATTAAAGATTACATATTTTTAATCATCTTGTGCTTTTTTTTCCAGGATGAAAATAATATTAGTCTTCATGTTAGATTTTCTGAACATAATGAGTATAAGACCATGACAGATACATCCAGTGTTTCAAGTGATTCACAAACAATTGTTAGTTTTATTAATGATAAAGGTGCTTGGTCTGATTGTTCAGTAACACCAGATTCATCAGATGGGGAGAGTATCCTGACATCACAATCAAAAAAGAATAGTAATAATAATAAATGGAACCCTAAATCCCACAGTTACTCAAATGGTATTGAAAGCGATGAAGATGAAAATGAAGATTTAAAAAATGACATTACTGAAACAGAAAATGAAGAGGAGAATGATGAGGGAAAGGATAAAGAAAATCATGATGACACTGTGAGAAAAAATGAAACTCTTCAAGAAGAAAACCCTATAATTGATAAAAAAAAAGAAAATGCTTCATTCTTTAAATCTGAGCTTTTGAAAACGCGCCTATTAGAATTAGAACAAGAAATTGAAATTTTCAGAAAAGAAAGCGCAGCATTAACTTTACAACGTCAAAAAGTTCAAGAAGAACGTACTAAACTTCAGGAAGAACGTATTAGTTTGCAACGAAGCTTCAAAGAAAAAGAAGACGCTTTAGAAATAGAAAAGAAAAAAACTGAAAGTATTTTGCAAGAGGAAAAGAAACGATTAGGAAGAGAAAAAGCTGCATTAGAAAGTCGGATGAAAGACGCTTATGATAAAGCACAAAAGAGCAAACATGAGCGACACGAAATTCAAGTATTGCGTGATCAATTGGAAGAACTTAGAGATGAAATAGGTCAGAAAGAGAGCAAATGGTCTGCTTCTAATGCCAGACAACGAAGTCAGATGAGGGTATTGCAAACGGAAAATTCAAAATTAAAGCAAGAATTGGAAAAAATGCAACAAAAGAAGAATGCTAAGATAAAAAAGCCCGTCACTTCGTCTAACACAAAAGCCATTCATCAAATTAACAAATTTTTAGCTGATCGTAAAAAACTTTCACCATTTAAAAACGATTATGACGACTACAAGGAGGATAAACTGTTCAAATCGCCACCTGATAGCGCTAACATAAATAACAACGTCGATTTTGAAGTCGAAGATGAAAAGCCAGAGGAGACCAAAATCGACAATGAGAAAATTTTAAAAACTGTCGAAAGTATTGCGAGAACGCGAGATTTGTATGAAAAGTTGTTGAAAGATGCCACTGAAGATTTCACTGAAGTTCATCATAGAAGAAATCATCTCAATAAGCGAAGTGAAACAGCAGAACCAATGCAAAAGCAAAATTCCGGAGAGCATGATTTGGAGAATGAGGAAGAAAACAATCTCGATGAAGAATCGCCGGCTGATAAATATACTTCGAGTACCACAAGTCCTTTATCTTCTCGGGCAGCTCAAGAAGAGAACGAGCAACATTG
Organism: Torymus sinensis; assembly: GCA_030522985.1. Taxonomy (NCBI): domain Eukaryota; kingdom Metazoa; phylum Arthropoda; class Insecta; order Hymenoptera; family Torymidae; genus Torymus; species Torymus sinensis. The sequence continues at coordinate 15,506 of JAPYZP010000554.1, read as the reverse complement.
CGCTGGCGAGCAGAAAAACGACAAAGACGAATCTCCAAAAGCTAATCAAAACAAGCAGGGAATTAGAGAGGTTCGTCATACCGACGGTCGTGTAGAATATTGGTATCCGAACGGAAACGTCAAAAAAGTTTTTCCTGACAAGTGCCTTACAAAAATGATTTATTACAATGGTGATGTTCGCGAAACTGACAAGAATGGTACTGTTAAGTATTTTTATGCCGCGACGAGAACTTGGCATACGACGTTACCCGATGGCTTAGAAATTTTAGAGTTTCCAGAGTGAGTGTTTTTTTTAGTTAAATTTTTCATATATTTTTCGTAAACTCTAAATGATGTTTATTATTTTACAGCGGTCAAGTAGAAAGAAGATCGAAGGATGGCACAATCGAAGTATCTTTCCCTGACGGTTCCGTGAGAATAGTACAGGCGGATGGATCCGAAAAGTGGGCATTCCGGGATGGAACCGTTGCTGAAACGTCGGCGGATGGAGAGAAAATTCTTACTTTGCCAAATGGACAAAGGGAAATTCACACTAAGGATCATAAAGTAATTACACGCGATTATTTCTTAATTATTCGCTTCTGCTATTTTTCCGTTAAAAATTAAAATAATCATCTCACGCGTGATGTTGGGTACAGTTATAATACTGTATTATGAAAACATGAGAGTAATTTAAACCATTTGTTAACAGCGACGAGAATATCCCGATGGAACAATCAAACTTGTATATCCTGATGGAATCCAAGAAACACGGTATGCCAACGGACGAGTTCGTCTTAAAGATAAGGATGGTAATCTTATTATGGACACACATGAATGATCAGAAATAGCATACGACTAAAGACTGATAGCATCTAAGTAAGCTTTATATTATAATTAAAAAGTATTAAAATCATTCTCTGTGAATCGATTTTCATATTAAGCCGCTGGGCTACATACGAATTTGTACAGATATAGAGGATAGATATTTATTATTAACGGATCCGATGACCAGGGAAAGATGAAAATTTTGTAATTTTTATACGACACGATATTAAACGAACTATTTATATAAAAAATTATAAGTGCTAAGAAGATGTTATTCGCTTTCCTAAAGGCTCAATTAGTAGGAATATTTAAAGCTGATTTTATTAAAAAAAAACGAAAGAACACTTTATTCTTTAATATAATACAAAACGACATTTCTCGCATACACCTACAATATGTACAAGTCATTATAACGACAGCATCATCATCACGTCTCGATTTTTCGTATATTCAGCAACAGAGAGTCCGGACAGTCTTTAATTACATCCCTCGGATTCACCGTTCCATTCGTCATATTGTCCTCCACCTCCACTTTCTTTCTCCTCTCGATCAATTCGTTTACGTTTATTTGCTCAAGGAGGACGAGCGCCGCTTTAAACGTTACCAGGGTATATGATAATCCATCATGAGGCGATATGGACCAGTTAAAGTTCTCAATGTAATATAGATCCGTGTGCAGCCTCTGGCAGCGGCATTTGACGATCACATAGAGAAGTAGTGGGATGAGGTCGTCGGTGTCTGGGATACAGCTCTCAAGACGGCCATCACTGTCGTTTAGGTACGCAGTTTTCGACTCGGTGGCGGCCATCGCGCCCTTGATCTCGGCGATCATGAAGTCGAGAGTGCCTTTTAGGCACATCAGGCGCTCGAATGGTCCCTTTTGAGAGTCGAGAGCCGCTGGAGAAATTAAAAGGGATATAAGCGTTAGAATGAGTAGGTTACAAATGTAAAGAGATTAAAAATCAATATAATTAAAGTAACGTAAATATTTATTAAACTAATGATTTTTCATTTTCATTCAAAAGCTTTGCATTAAAAGTCTTATGGGCAAGATAAATGCAGTCAATTAAAGATTATAAAAACATTTCTTAGACAAAATTTATATATAGGATGCATTTAATTAGACGTCGTAAAACAGTCTAGTTTTTATTAAAAAAATTTTTTCATTTGAAAAACGACACCTCGTAGATAGTAGTAAGATATAATATATATTATATATGTATTGCTCAAATTCTTTAAATTGTGCGTATAAGGATATTTCGAACTAATCGCTTTTTAATAACGCTATGAAAAATTGGTCTTTTAGTAATCTTTTCATTTGTCATGATAAATATCTACAATGTGAGAACAAAGACACCAAAAACAAAAATAACTGCGTCTTTTTCTTTTCTTTTCAATTCAGCTTATTTGAATAAATTAATATAACAGAAATAAACAATACGAAGCGCGTCCTATTTGGCAAGCCCTCTTATTTCTATAAGTGAAATTAAAGGCAATAAACTCTGAACAGTTAATTGCCGTCGGCGTACACGCCTATTAGAAATTGGTCTCCAAATGACTTCTGAAAAGTAATACCATAGTATACAATGTTTCGGCCTTAGAGAATGTTGTCAGTGCAACGCTAATGGTTTAGAGTTCCGGTGACGTGCACAATAAAGATAAGCGCCGATCGTGCGTGCAATCGCCTTGGAGTCATCACGCTCGTCTCGAATTCATCACTTTGTTGATTTTTATCGAACAAATGATGTAATTTTGCGACGTGCGACTAAGATACGACTTTCATTAAATATTAATAATTTTGTTGGTTCGATATCGTATCGTATTTATTCCAATACAAATGGATATACAAATATATGTGGATTGTTTTGATTTGAAAAAAGCATGCGTACACGCCTATTATAGACTACCATATTTTCCACGATAAGACATTTTATTTTCCAGTAGACAAGTATTCTGTTTTTTCGCAAATCTTTTCCTTATACAGATATTATGGCTATATATGCATCTTATGAAAAATCAGATTTTAAAATTAAAACGGCGACATTGCAGTTCTTTAGACAAAATGTATAAATTCATATTATTTTCAATGACTTCGCACGGAAAAGCATAAAATGCGACTTGTCAGTTCAATAATAACGACACACCTCAAATTGCGCGCCTTATTGGTTTGTGACTCAAAGTTTACGATATATCTATACTCGAATTACGTTCCTTCACCGACTATTTGAGTAAAACATTGATTAACCCTTCTACGTAATTCTCTATCACCCATAACAAAAGCATTATGCCCACGCAGGCATATACCTCCTATCCACTGGCCAAATAAACATCTCTCGCTCTCCTCTTACCTAACTCCACAATAGCACCAGGCACGGGCACCTCGGCGAGCTTGTCCCTCGCGCCGAGCTCTCCTGGCGTCGCGCCAATGTCGTTGAGCTCGTCAATTTTCGCCTTGATTGCCGTGTCTTGGGGCACGAAGAAGTCCGCCAGCAGCGCGTACAGGCTGTCGTGCACGTGATGCAGCACGAATATCTCGAGCGAGACGCTGAGGAGCTTCTGGAAGCGGGCGTCGCGCTGCACGTCCAGACGCTGGCAGCGCATCGTGCCAGCCCAGTGGTCGCGTATCAACTTCTGCAGGATCTGCTTGAGGTCCTCGAGGGCGATGTACTGGGCGACGTTGATCGACTCGGCCTTGGCGACCATGTCGTCGAGGGCGCACGATTTGCCGGTCGGTAGGTCTTTCAGGAACTTTATGGCTCTGGAATCGATGGGATCGAAAGAATTAATGGGTCATGGATTTTTCTCTTGTGTTGATAAAACAAAATCTATAATTATGATAAGATTTTTTTTAGGTATATATATCGTCTTTTTCGGTATACAGATAAAATAAAGGCTCTCAATTTACATGATAATACGTAGAACAAAGGAAAATACGATTGCAGTAAAAAATAAAACTAAGTAATCAGTATAGGCTTTAAAAAATTTTGACATTATTTAATTGATAATAATTATAGACGTTAATTTATTATAACGAGTAAAAAGCTCGATTGCGGCAAGTCATTTTCCAACGACAGAAAGACGCTTCGATTCAGTGTCAGTTATAGGTATACGAGTTTAATTAAGCTAATTTATTGGAATAGCTAAAAACGACAAAAAAATTGATTGCGACTAGTAATTTTCCGGTACGGTAAAAACAGTTTCGGTGTTGTTCACCATCATATTAATCAATAATACATTCAGCTTACATTTATTTTGCAACTAATGCCGTACATCCCTGCACCCTTTCAGATCTTCGCAATAATTTCACAATACCCTAATCTTTAAAAAAAAAAGAAGACCTCGAACCACTCGGTAACCCAATCTCAATTCTCGCATAAAAATTCCGCGCAGGTATAAAAACCCTTTTCATTCACCCTTCATTCTCCACTCACTCTTTGTACGACGTGACACTGGTATTCAGCTCGAGCGTATTATCCGAGAGCGCGGCCTTGGGCCGATACTTCCGCCTCAGAGGCCTGTCGAGCACGACGATGCTGTACGGCTGAAACTCCTTGTTGTAGCCCTTCTCGATCGACAGTATCTTCGCCCCGTATCCTTCCTCCCTATCGTCCTCGTCATCGTGGTTGTCGTCGTCGTTGCCCTCGTCGATCGATATCACCCTGCGATTCTCGATTCTGTAGAGATGATGCGCCGCCGCCTCGGCCTCGTCCGTCGAGGCGAAACGGCCTCGCGCCGGCAGCGGCCTCAGAACGTGGTCGTCTACATGCGACAATAGAGAAAGAAAGAGAGAGTGAGGAATGCGCGATGATGTTATCTTGTTAGGTGAGATAAAGCCTTATCAGTGTTGAGGAGAGAGAGAGAGAGAGAGAGAGAGAGAGAGGGGGAGGGAGGGTATGTAAAGTACAAATTTAATATCCAACACGCAGATGCTGACACATGACGATATCGTTCCGATTTGTATAGGATTGTATATATACGGGAGATTAGGGGGTTTGCTTAGGGTGTTTGTGGTTGAGAGAGAAAATATGCGGATAGGCGCGGGTTTGCTATTTGTGCGGGGCTTACCAACGAATTCTTTGGTGATGGGGACCTCGCGCAGGGAGTCCCCGCGTGGCACGCAGATCGTCCAACATTTCGTCAGGGCCAAGTCATACTTCTTTCTGTACTCGTTCTATAGGCAAAATTGCTGTTGTTTTAATCCAATGTGCAACATGGGGCAATATAGATATGCAATTGTGAAATATTTTATATATGTGTGTGAGACGAGAAAATGTATAAAAACGAAAATATTTACGTTCTGTTTTTAAGAGTATACGAAAATAAAAAGCTCCAAAGAGATCACGCGAGCCGTTAATTTGATTTTCAGCGCGAATCCGACGCGTGCGGATCCATAATTAAAACAGAGTATAAACGCTTATAATATGCGACACGCTTTCAGCTCGAATATATATATATAAATCTGTCGTACGTGTATTCTGGTAAACAACTACTGCTAAAAAACACGTTATAAGCTGCTTGCAAGGTTTAAAGCTTTCCTCTATATACGTTTGTAGGTCGTTTACAAAGCAAAGACAAGTGCTGGTTTTATGATCGCTCGCTATACTTACTATAGTTTTATTAAACCCCGCGTAAATAAACTTCGAACGCTCGTTTACAAACTACGCTTAAGGAAAAAAAGATTCAACGTAATTATTGCCGAAGCGAGGCTTTGAAAAATAAGTGTGCGAACGTGATTTTTTCAATATAGTCGAAACGATGTATTTGACAAAACTCGAAAGAAATAAACCGTGAAAAGACAGGATTTTCATTATAAACCAATTCAACAAAAACCAGCAATTGCGCACATCCTCTATCCACTATTATACACGCAAATGAATTCCAATTACGCCTTCGATCACTATGTAAAAAAAAACGGCGCGGCGCTGCATAAAATCAATCGCGGCGTCGAACATACGCAAAAAAAAAAAAAAAAACAATAACGTACCCATTACACCAGAAAAAAAAACAATGATTTCCACTACTCACTCGCAGCAACAGGTAGAAGTAGTTGTACGACAGCTCGTCGATTTCCATAATAAACCGCACCACTTCCTTATATCATCTCCCGATAAGTACTCGTTCCCTCTCTCACTTGCACCGAACCCAAACAAACCTTGTTTATAAACCAAATATCAAGCAATTAAGTGTATAGGTATATATACTTATGAATTTAAAAATTCCGGAGCGCGCGCGCGCACTCTAGATATGTCGCTCCGCTTTGCTCGACGTCCGTCGTGAGACTGAGCCGCACACGGCAGGTCGGCAGCGGCACGCGGAAAATTTACAAAAGCACATCGTCGTCGCGCGCGCGCGGAGTCTTCTCGAGCCTTGCCCTTGCGTGTGACGCGCGCCGCGGGGGACACGGGGTTCCCACACAGAGCCGATTATAATATGCTTTTCTCACTATAGGACTTTTATAAGTGCATCAGGTACAATGCGTAGCGGAAAATCCGCGCGTGCAGGCTGATGCGGATAATACAAAGCCGAGAGAGCACGTGCGAGTACAAAAACAAGAAGAAGCGCGCGCTCGCTAAAAGGTGTGGGTACATATATATAGATATATAGTATGTTTATATATGAATAGAGTGCGTGTACAGTGTATAGTCTGCAGTGAGGGGGGTCAAGTCAAGGGAAGGGGCGTTTTTAAAAAAATGGCTCTCGCACCAGTCACCAGGCTTTGTTTACCACCCGTCAGCTGAGCTAGGCTGCGTGTGCGATCCGAAGGGAATTCCGGCACAGCGCGAGTAAATACAGCCCCCCCGAGGAGCTTTCCAATTAACCTTATACCTGGATCTGTGCGGCTAACCGGTGGTTTTATAAGCATGCTCGCTGGCTCTCTTGTAAACTAACCTCTCTCTCTCTCTCTCTCTCTCTCTTTCTTCGCTGTTATCAAGAGACGCACTGCACGATTAATTAAACCCTATCTGCTGTCGCACATACTATTACGTGGCGAGTCTGTGTTTATTCGTCGGGACATGAACAACAATGCCATTATTGCAGAGACCGACAGCTGGACATTAACAGATGCCTGCGTGCGGGAAAGTGAGGGAAGGATAGATATTAAATGCGCTCGGCACTAAGCGTGATATTGTCGAGTCCGGTGCCCGACAATAAAATGTCCCACCCCGACTACGAGCAAACGGCCCACGACCACGCCACCCTCCTCGTCCTTCTCAAGCCCATCGGGCCGCAGATCAAGCAGAAGACCGTCGCCAGGGTGTGCGAGAGGATCGTCAAGTCCGGCAGCAGGTTCACCGTCATCGACTCGGCTAACAATACCCGCGAGATACTCTGTAGATTTGTGAAGGAGCATCCGGTTGAGAACAATGATTGGGGTGATTTCCAGACTCACAGAAGATTGCTAGGTTGGTCTTTAGCTTTTAATTAGTACGTTGTGGAGAATACTTTGGTTATATATGTGGATTTGTTCGCAGGTCTTATAACTTTTGGCAAATATGAGAATCAAACGGAGCTGAATGAACTATGCAGGCTTCATGAAACTTTGAAAGTAAAGTATGTACAGACACTGTACGATACTAGAGCTATTTTGTTTGGACCAGCCGGATCGGAGAATCTAAATGAGCCACCGCCGGGATTCACCACTCCTCATAATTTCAAAACTGTGGGAATATTTTATGCCGATGAATCATGCCCAGATCTGGAAGCACAGATGTCGGAATGTTTCAACTCACTGTTTTGGATATTGGAGTCCAAGAGATTGGATCGCTCTAGAGAAAAGATAGATAAAGTTTCCTTGCTTCAGGCGCCATTTGAGAAGAAAGATTTCATTGGCTTGGATTTGGAATCAAGGAATAATAGAAAGAGATGTGTAGGTCGAGCGACAAAACATTTGGGTGATCTGTGCCTTCAGGCAGGCTTACCTGCTGATTCTTTAAACAATTATAATAGTGCTGCAGTTACTTTACAAGCTGTCAATGATTGGTTATGGCTTGGAGCTGCTTTTGAAGGGCTTTGTGCTGTATCAGCCTTAATTTTGTATCCTAACATGTGTAGAAGTCTTCCATTGCAAAGGAACTCATCTTTGCAAGAAGGTAGTCCTGGAAAGCAAAGGTATAATATAATAAAATAATATCAATGTTATCTAGTTTTTACTGAAAGTTACTAAAGTTTAAAATTATCTTTCTTTTGTAGACGAGGATCACAAGCAGCTGCTACAGTACTTCCTACACCACCAACGATAGAAGCTGTAAAAGTCAGTATGCCACATATTCTACCTCCAGAGGAGATATGTAAAAAATATCGTGAGGCAATAGTGCACTATAGTAAATATCAAAATGCCGGTATTATCGAGACTGAAGCAAGTTTTAAGGCTACAAGGATTTCTATTGAACAGAACTGCACTTTACAAGCAGCATCTTTTCTGAGCAACGTCCTATTTAATAACATGATTATGTCTGAACAAGAAAAAGTTAGTTAATATTTCTTAGGTTTCTCAATATTCATTCATTTTCTTGCTTACTAATCATTTCTATTTTCTTACAGATAGACCGTTTTACAACGCTATCGGAACTCTATACCTCATTTGGATACACAAGGAAGGCCTCTTTCTGTTTGAGACACGCAGCTTCGCGACACGTTTCACAGTACAATCCGAACCCTGATTGGCAGCAATGTTATAATTCGCTACTGCAAGCCACTTCTGGTTTCAAGCTATCTCTTGACCCAGTGGAAATGGCATATGAGAGTAGAAAAGGATGGCCATTAATTCAAATTCATTTGTTGAATGAGTTGGTAGCTGCAGCAAACCGTATGGGCAACCCAGCATTGGCCACCAGGCATCTAACGTTTCTCTTACAAACTATGTACAACTATCTTTCACCTACCGAAAGAAAAGATGCAGCACTACAACTGCAAGCAGTGTCTCAACAGTGTGAAGGTGCACCAGTTCCTCTAGTGAGTTAAAAAAAACTACAAGCAGTAAATAAATACCGTATTTGTTAAAACAAGGTCTAATGTCATCCATTACTCTACAGGTTCTAGACTCCGGCACAGTTATCCCACCCGCGAACCTCATGAACATTCCACGCACAAAATCCTTCGCGCTCAAGAACCTCCAACCACACCTGCAACCTCAAAAAGTCGAACGCGTCAAAGAAGACCACGGCCCATTCCTCTTCACGCCCATCAACTTCGGCTCGCTCGAGCGCAAGGCCGGCTCGAAGAGCAAGGTCGACTATCTCTGGGTGGACGGCGACATATGCGAGGTGTCCATGCAGCTTGTCAATCCACTGCCTTTCGAGCTCCACGTCTCCAACATGCGGCTACTCACAAACGGCGTCGTTTTCGAGTCCATACCCGAAAGTATCACCCTGCCTGCCGAGTCCAGTACGATCGCAGTAACACTGGCTGGAACGCCGAGGGAAGTGGGCGATTTGGAGATTTTGGGTTTTAGTACGCATTGTTTGGGAGTGAAGTCGAACTGTAGACTGAGGCATATGGATACTATGCCACATCCTTTGTATACTGTTGAAGTGGTGCCTGCGTTGCCGAGGATTAACGTGGAGACGAGTCTGCCGAGGACGGCAAGCTTTAGTTCTGGAGAGAATATCGTCACTAGTGCTAGTATAACGTTGTATGGCGGGGAAAGGTATGAAATTTCTGAAAATCTTTTTACTGAGTTCACGAAATTAACATTTTATTATTGGTATCGTTGTTATCATTGGATGAAGAATGATTCACTTTATAAGAAAACAATTGATTTTTTTTTATTTTACTTAAAAAATATATAATGTTCCCAAGGTTATTGACCTTTAATGTGGAAAGAAGTAAATGTAATCTTTGATTCAACCTCACTGGGAATATCTTGAAACAATGAGTGATTTTCATATAGCGTTAACGGGAAACCATCATTGAAATAATACGATGAATATTATTATTTTAATTATTACCTACACTGACCCCCTTTTAATTAAAAAACATCCGATTAATTAAAATCAATCAGAATACAATAGATAAATTTTTATGAAATAATTTGAATATAATAATAAATGATTATTAATGAAATATTAAATTTCAATTATTGCAAATAATAGTCTTTTAAAATACGAAACATTTATAACGAAAAATTTCACAGCGCTGAATGCACGATAACAATCACAAACGTGAGCAACGTGCCTATTGAAATGGTAGAGATCTCAGTACAATCAACTTTAGACAGTTTGACAGAGGGTAAAGTGTTTAAGTGGAGCGACGAAAATCTCTTAACTCAATTACCCTTGCAACCTCAAGCTAGCGCTAGTATTACCTTGTACATGTACGCGGCAATGGATTTCGTCGTACCGCAATCATCGCAACATGGTATCTAGAATAATAAGAGCAACAAAAATGGTTCAATTAAAAAATAAAATCTTTGACAAAATAATTTTTACAGCCGATACCACAAGCACGTATCAGAGCCAACCAAACAGTCTAATGTCTCACTCGGGTCCAAGTTCTCTACCTTCGCGCCTAAGCTCGCCGTCGCATCATACCAAGCGAGCATCCGAATTAACGTCCTCGTTCCGTTCGGCGACTAGCACAAATTCGTCAAATTCGTTGGCTAGCACGAGGTTATCGAAACTCGCTATGCCGCTGCACGCGTCAAACGTCGTCGAGGGACAGCTGAAAATCAAGTTCTCCGGGAGCGCTGGCTTGGCTGTCGGTTACTGTAGAGTCTCATCGGTGTTCATCACGATCGAGATGCTACCAAGTGTGCAAGTTACGAGCTGGGATGTACTGCCAGCAGAAACGTACGTCTATAACAGGAAAATCTATGGTGTCTTTAAATATTAATTTGTTTGTTTCTTCTTTTTTTTTAGACCCACGCAGTTTTATCTTGTTTTGGATGTGACGAATATGACGAATCACGAGATGGAACTGCATTATACGCAAAGTAAATGCATTTACATGGAAGGCCGTGAGTCGTGCAGAATACCGATTCCAGTTGACCGGTGTCCTTTAAACAAATTATCCGTGGTGAGTTTAATATTATTATATAAATAACAATCGCAAGTGACACATATGCGTTCATTTATAAATGAATTTTAATTTTAGACAAACGGACCGGGAAACAACGATTTGCAGAAAATATGCGCAGATCACATAGCGTCTTTAGCGGAATTGAAGTGGCAATTGCTAGGAACTGAATCAACAGGTATAGCAACTTTGTCGGGATTGACTCTTACGCAAGATATGTTGGATCTTGTGAGAATGAGTCCATTGCAGTGGGGTGCGTAAAAATTCAATAAAAAATTGTATCATTTTCAATGAAAATGGAGTAAATCATTGGTATATTAAATTTCTAGAAGTGACAATAAACGATGCGATTTTCAAAGCACAAGACGAAGTGACGTGTGGCTTGGGAGATTGCGTCAGTGTAGGGGTAGGCGTATCTAATGCTTTAGAAAATCCACTACGGAATCTAACTTTATCAATTAATCTCTACCAAGATCATCACAACGGTGTAAATAATTATAGGCTTGATACAAGAGTTTCCATAGCCGGAGCGAACAAAGTTATGCTTCCAACTGTAAGTTCAAAATTCTAAGATCAAGTAATTTTAATATTCATTTATTAACTTTTCTTTCTTTTTTTTCTCAACAGTTACAGGAATCAGGGCGCGCGTATCACGAATGTCGCGTTGTTTTTCTTACTGCCGGTCAGTATAAAATTGATATTCAGTGCAGTAGTCGAGAGTCGACTGTAGATCCAGCTATGTGCTCCGAGCTCGCTAATGCCGGGCACACCTGGCGCTATATACCACCGATCGAGATAAAAGTTGAGGATTGTTGAACTTCGATTTATTGTTTATTTGTATTTGTATTTATTTATTGGTATTAAGAAATAAATTATTATATATATTTTTTCAGATTACATAATTTCTTATGTTCACGTTTATTTAAATAGCAATGTTTACGTATACAAAAATGGTATAAATATTTTTTAATATAAAATTTGACATTGCTTTTTTTTTGTTTTATATATATAAATTGTTAATATTTTTAAACTCTGGGAGAGCTAATTTTTAAATATTAATCTCACTATATTTTCATATAATTTACAAAAATATTTAATTGCTCAATGTCTTAAAAGTTATTAGACTATAAAAAGTGGAATATAATAGACTTATGTATGGATGAGTAATAGTACATTATGCAACAATCGAGTAAAGTGGTAGATTCTTCTCGCGGGTTTACTGCCCTCGCTTCGCTCGGGAAAATACCTCCCGAGGGAAAAATCAACTTTACTGCCATGTTGCATATAAAAGATTATTACCGACTCAACTGTGGCCACTTTGTTGACTTGAAAAAGTGGGACTAAGTAGTGGAGTCAGGAATAAAATACTATATTTTTCTTTGATATGATAATATACACATATGTTATACACAAATTTTATAAGTTAATAAAATAATACTAATGATATTTTAATTAGGTAGTTTCAAATAGAAAACGTAATAAAAGAATAATTATTTTGACAAATATTGCGGAATGTAGAATATTCAAAATCGTTTATTGGTTTTAAGATAATATTCATATAAAATAGTGTATTTACATATGTATATAGATATAATTTTGTTAATCACTTTAGTTTTTTAAATAATTTATACGATTGACCTAAATCTTTTAAATCTCCTAGAAATTAACCAAATTTAGGTTTCTTTCCTAGTGGAACCATTTGCATTAGTTCAAGTTGTCTTCTGAATCTCCTGTAGAAATTGAGTACATCTTTATTAGCCCATACTTGTTCAGCACTGAAATCTAAAACTCTAAGACTTTGTAAGCTTTGAGCTCTTGATAAAGCTACATACGCCTGTCCAGCATCAAAGACTCTAGCAAGACTCATTTCGACACAGTCCAAGGTTAGACCTTGACTTTTATGTATAGAGAAGGCCCATGCAAGTTTCAGTGGTATTTGTTTTCTATATATAACAGCTCCACCAGCAGTCTTGATACTCCATTTTTCCATTTTTGCTTTGTAGTTACTGCCTGTCCTAAAATGAATAACTGGCAGATCATCCTCAAATTTAACTACGACACCTCTAGCTCCATTCACATGTCCTGCACTTATATTAAGATTTTTCAATAACATCACTTGAGCTCCTACTTTTAAGATTAGTTTTCCTGGTACTGGTAATTGTTGATCTAAGGTTTTTGTCATGGATTGGTCTGAATCTTGAGCCATATAGGTCTTACTAATACCAGTCAATTTGTTCAATTGAGATTCATTAATCTCATTTGCTTCATTTACATGAGAACACAATCTTGTGGCCAAAATACCTTCTGTTTCAATTTTTTGCTTGGTGGTATTTTTTAGAATTCCAGTTATTTCATCTGTGACTTGTCCTATTCTTAATCTATTCAAAATGTTAATAAATTTAGGATCTGTTTGACGATGAACAGTTCTTAGTTCAAAATTGAGTTGAATACATTTTGCCCAGGCATCACTTTGAAAACAGAATTTTGCTTTCTCATCTCTTTTAGAAACAGGTGGTAATTGGAAAAAATCTCCACATAAGATCAATTGAATTCCACCAAAAGGCTTCTCACTATTCCTCACAAACCTAGCTATAGATTCTATTTTATCAAAATAGTCTCCATCCACCATAGAAATTTCGTCAATAATTAAATGTTTTGTCTTTCTCCAAATAGTACCTGATGCAGACTTTGAAACCATTTGCTTACACCTTTCCATTGTTGCAGTGCCCAAACCTATACCAGCAAATTGATGTAAAGTTATTCCACCAATGTGACAAGCAGCAACTCCAGTACTTGCTGTAGCCATTGTCACATCAGGGGGTAAGGCAGCAATTATTTTCTTTAGAAGAAATGATTTACCAGTGCCAGCACTGCCAGTAAAAAATACATTCTTTCCACCCATAATACATTCTAAAACTTTCGATTGCTCTTCTGTCATTTCACCTACTGTTGGATTAGCAAATAATTTTTTTGCTCTTGGAATCTTTGGCGTAGTAGTGGTAGTGTTTTCAGAACCAAGTTTCCTTTTACGAATATTTCTTGGTGATGGAGTTGTAATAGTAGCACGTGAAATTGCAGTTGCCTTATCTTTTGCTTTGTTGAATTCTGCAGCTGTCACAGGACTGATATCCTCTATACATCCAGCATTTCCCAATAATTTTTCCTTAAGAGGATTTTTCATAGGTGCTTCGTCTTCCTTCCCACTAATCTTGATAAAAATAGTTTTTAAAAAATTTATAAGTTGAGAAGCCGGTGCATTAGAGAAATAGATTGTACAGTTCTCTGATTTAAATTTTATTGAAGCTTTTCCTTCATGCATGAATCTATTGAATACTGAAATATCTCGCAAATGTATCTTGATGCTGCTACTGGCTTTCTCACTTCGAACTTCAACAAGTATGTGTCGAAGATTATTTCTTATAAGACGTGAAGTAGCTGATCGATAATTAACTTTTCTTATGGTGGAGCCTTCAGCATTTGTCCACTCCACAATAGTGGCACATGTCACAGTACAGCTGCTCTCACCTTCCATGGTTCTGAATTATCTTGAAATGCTTACTGTAGCAGACTTCTGAAAGATTAATACAATTATGTTTTATATTCAAAATATCGTCATATAAAATACTATAATTTACGATTTTGAAATATATACCAGATAAATAAAATTAGAAAAAGTTGATCAATGCAGAAGCAGACATTCAAGTGTATTACCTTCAAATAAAGTACTTGTAAGAACTAATAATCACAAAATTGTTACAATTCCTTAAAGCCAGTACACTTTAAAGTATTATTTACTAATAATTAAAGTCACAATTATAGCTAATCAAATGGAAATATTAAGAAAAATCAAAATTATAACGGCAGTTTACGCGCCATTCACACTTCAATCTCGTCTGAAAAATCGCGATATTTCTTTCTGCTAACATGCGTCTGTATTTCTTAAGATTAACGTACACATAGCTGATCAACAAAAGTAATATTTTTCATTCATAATAATGCGAAAAATAAAAAATTAACTTACTTTTTTCGATGTTCTGTTTGCTGCTACAGTAGCAACTTAACGAGTGACAACTGACAAGTGACGGCCTGTCGACCAGTGGCGGACTGGCGCGCTGGTGGCGATTCTTAAACAACAATGCTGCCACTACAATAATGCGAAATTACAGAAATAAACGCGCTAATTCATCGCCATCTTTGTTGTCCATAGACTATATATAGTGATAGCGCAGGTGGTGGGGGGAGTCAATTATCCATAAAAATTAAATATACAGAATGTTTTTAATATAAAAAGAATTTTAAAAAATACTAAAATTACATTTTCAAACACATAAAGTACTTTACAATCTTAACACCTTTATGACAATATTTTCCTGTATAAACGCAAAGATAAATGTAGTATACCACAACAACAACAAAAATACTACAGTTCAAAAATGATTTTAGTTGGAGATAAGAAAAAATCTAGATTTAAGGTGGCTTCGGCGGGCTTTTATAAAAAAAAAATAAAATATTTCTGAAACTTTACAAAAACATTCTTTGATCATTAAACTTTTCATTTATGTCAAGAAAATGCAAGGTCAACCACCAAAATTTACAGAAAACTAGGTTTATAAAATGTTTCTTTTAACATGTAACCTTATGGGAAAAGACATTCATTTAGCATTTATTCCATTATAAATAAATAT